>OX451212.1:10073981-10123981 GCA_949628255.1 Macrophya alboannulata | reverse complement strand
AGAGAGAGAGAGAGAGAGAGAGAGAGAGAGAGAGAGAGAGAGAGAGAGAGAGAGAGAGAGAGAGAGAGAGAGAGAGAGAGAGAGAGAGAGAGAGAGAGAGAGAGAGAGAGAGAGAGAGAGAGAGAGAGAGAGAGAGAGAGAGAGAGCTGGTTCTTATCTCTCTCGCCATGACCTCGTGCCTCATACTTCGCAATTCGCAACTCTGAACTCCCAAGTTGAGGGCGATGACGCGACGCCCGCGACTAGCTCCTCTCGGTCCTTGACTGTATAGGAAGGGAAGGTAGATAGATAGACGTATGTATGTATATCGATAGACATAGGTATATGTCTACATTACACATACAAATCATCGAACTATCGTCTAGCTCGGAGTGACGGCAGACAACAGTAAATATTTGTAGCGCTTGGTCTAGCGTACGTTATGCGGCGATGCATGGGCCACCGGATAATCACCTATTATTAATGCAAATGGTCAACAATGAACATTGCTTGCTTAGTTACTGCTCGCAAAGTCGTTTCTATGTATCTAGAATATCCGTTACACATATAGGCGATATACAAGTACCTATAATAGTTTAGATCGTCACTATATCGACCCTCAACATTATCACCATTTCCGTTTCATTTAGAACAGAGTATATCCACCTGTAAGGGTATATTGTGAGCATATTTACCGGTTCAAGGAACGATTCACGTATCTTTCATCGGATAACTCATCTGTGGGGGGGGAAAAAAAACCAAATTTTATTCAAAACGGAGATATTTTTACGGTTTTGAATCGTTTCAATCAGATTATTCGAGTTTTTTGGTGTGGAATGGTGTAGCAAACTTCGTATCGATAACCGGTCAATGATTATGTTTACCAATTATGTGACGTCCGCAGATAAGTTTTGATTCAAGACGTAAGATTGGACTAACGCTCCAAAAAACTAGAGTTTTGGGTCAGTGCAGTAGGCTCGGGCAGTCCGGACTGACAAGAAGCCTGGAAAAAATGATGAATCTTTGTAGGTAAACGATCAGACTAGATAGAAAATCATAAGTTTTTTGGCTAAGGGCACAATCCTCAATTGAAATGAGAGTTATGCTCCAAAAGACAAGAGATTTGGGTTGGCGCAGTAGTGCCGACCAGTCCGGACAGACAAAAATCGTCCTTAGGAAGGCAAATTCATAAGACACTCTCGAGATATACTTCGTATATAAAATGAGTGCCTAAAAATGGACTCGTCGTTTTCCTGCAGCAGATTTTAAAATCGGAGTTTGAAAACGTAAATGAAGATGTAGGTAGGTGTATGGACATACCTACTGGTTTGTTTATCGCGACTATTAACGCCCGAGAAAAAATAACACCTCACGTAATGGATGGCTTAGCGATTTTCTGCCTAAGTAGGTATTGCAGCATGTGTTGCACGTGGGCGGTCTTCTTCTTCTTCTTCTTCTTCTTCATTTTCTTATTCTTCTTCTTCTTCTTTTCTTGTTTGCATCTGAAGAGAGAAAGAGAGGGAAGAAGTGTTCGTATAAATATGTCAGGTTAGAAAGGAAGGGCCGTTGTACACAGTTTTGAGCTTAAGATGTAGATAACTTGTGTGATACCTACTCGCTCGCCACTCCTTGATGCAAGTATATTATTTTTTTTTCCTCCGCAGCAGAGCTCCTTCTTTTAATTCTTTACCCTTTTCATTATTCCACCACCAACAACTAGTTATTGTTATTTTATGTTATTTATGACAAAGGATATGAAAACGACAAAAGGATTTGACTTGGCGTTTATCCATCCACCATTTACATACATCAGTGCTTTCACGAATTTCAACATAACTCTGTGTCCTTTTTCATTTTTTGATTACTTCTATTTAACTAACCAACTTCCAGCAGTAATAAATTTCTTCAAATTTTCACGCGATTCTGTAAATTTGATTGGAAAAATTATTTACTTAATTCTTCTACTTCCCACAATCCTCTATACGTCGTGTCGTCGCGATGGATATAATGGGGTGTGCCCGGCGAAGCCAACCTGGGATTAAAAACGTCAGCTACGTTATACCGTTTTCCCTTCTGTCACGTGGCTTATGACTATACTCCCTATTGTATTAAGAGGGGTAAACGTATGCCAGAAACAGGACGCGTACGTATGTCCGTACGTACCTACGAAGAGGATCCTTTGTTTACGCGAAACGAACTCTGTACCTACATACATGCATAAACGTTTTTTATCATTCGTGTAGGTGGGCCTCAAATGAAATGAAATTCATGTAATTTTTTTTTTCCATTCCCTTAATATCATTGTTCATGTGTCATGTGTGGCGTTTTATACACACCGAGATTTTAAATGGTTACATACGCCTTCGACTGGGACCTGGAAAATCTTTATTTAGAAAGAGTGTACGAGGCGATGAATTTTCGCATCGATGCCAATATGCAGTATTTTTCCAATCAAGGATTTATCTATAGAAGCATATATTCGAAATTCAAAATTTGATGATAAATCAGCCCCTTTTTCGGTCAGATCTTGGATAAACTCTGTTAATTTCGCATTGTGCAGAATTACGCGAAAACGATTGCATCTATAAGACTGTGCTTTGGCATACTTATTCAATGTGACTTTCCTCGCAGTACGGACTGACAATATCCGCATTTTTTTTTCCCTCAAGTTCACTTCTTAAAACTATGAACAAACTGACGAAACTTCGTTAACGGCGTAATGACGTGCAAAGAACATGACGTTGTGCAACTTTTAGCGGATATTGCTAATGTGTACCATATGTGCCTGTCTGTCAAGAAGAATTTGGCGAAATGTTGCTTTTTTTAGATCATTGGTTGGTCCAGGATCTTACAAAAGAAATGAATAACAAGTCATCAGAGATCTGACTGAAAAACGGTTGGATTTACCAAGTGGAAAATTTTTAATAAACAATTTTGTGGAGAAAGCGTTGATTGAAAACTGAAAACCTACTTCGTATATATTGCAAGCATATCAGTGCATGAATTCATTGTCTCGTACACCCTTCCTAAATAAGGAATTAGGAAATCTCAGTTAAAGGTGTATCTAACCCCTCAGCCATCCATCTTCATTTTGTTGTTGAATATTTTTTTTTTTAACTAATTGTTTGTTAATAAACAGAGATTGTCTAATACAACGAATAATAATCCAGGTATTTCTCTCATATTCTCCGTCGTTTGTGGAGTGTAAAAGAAATTAGGGGTTGTTACACCCAACTTTAATAATAAATCGTATCTAGTCGAGTGGTAAACGCGTTCGCTACGAGGCATTTTTCGAATGCCATAGCATACCCTTGGCTTCCGGATCGCACCTCGATTACTTAATCTTTCGTAAAATGTCGTCGTCGTTGTTGTAAACGAAAGGACTTCCACGCCCGAGTCACAAGTGTCTCTCGAGTTTAATTTGGTTTTCCAATAAGGAGACCTCTAATATAAGTGCCAAAAGAAAGAGCCCTGCGCACCTAATTCAGAGGATTCCTCAAAAGTCAAAAGCCCGGTAGGTAGGCAGGTACCAATTCTCAGACCCACCTTGTACCTTGTATAAGGGCAATTTCGTCAATCATGGGTAATACGGTCAGGTCCAAAAAATTTGATTTGGCTTCAATTTCGATGTGTTGTCAGGTGTACTGACTATGAGATATGAAATTCCTCGAAATTCCAGACCTCTTGGTCGGTGGCACCGTTCACGAGATACACGTTGATCAATTTTCGCATCGACGCTTTGTCTCGAATTTTTAGCCCTTTCTGTGGTCAGAAAAACAATATGACTCGACATGTTTCTCATGTAAAAAAGTCTGATCTTTCCAAATATGAAATCCATTCTTGGATAGATCTTCGGATTGATCTACAATTTTATTTTATTCATTCGAAATCAATATTTCGGCGAAAATAAATTGTTATCTAGATCATTTTAATCTCAGATAATCATCTCAGATGACATCAGCGCATTATTTAGATATTTTTATCTTTATATCAATCATCTTGAGCGATGAAAGAAAATTATTGACAAACTTTCATCTACAATTATATTTTATAATCAGATAGTTTCATCTCTTTCATAATTTCTTTCATCTCAAATAATCATTTCAGATACTAATAAAGCTATAAGTATAATCTAGATAATTTCATCTAATTATAGGTATATGTAGTACAGCTCTTTTTCTATATAGGTATTATGTATCGCATTATAGGACTGATTCAAAATTATATCTTCTCTGTTATCTAGATAAGATGATATATTATCTCATCTGTATAATTTAGATTAAAAAAAAAACCTTTTCATCGTGTTATCTTTTCGATCTAGATGATATTATGTTGAGCAATTTTTTATTCTTTTATTTTTGGACCATGGTTTTTGAGATTTAGCTAATATTTTACCATATTACAAGCAATATGTTTCGTTTTTTGTGCGAAGAACGCGAGCGTAGGTATATGTATACGTACATGTAGAACATTTTATATAGTCACGTAAAAGGGAAAGTGTAATCATCTCAAATTCCCGTTTTAAGGAATCTTCGTTTCACTCGAGGGAATACGCCCGCAAGTAACGACGCGGGAGTAGCTCGCGTGACGGAAGTCCGTCATTCAGTAAAAACTACCATTGTAATGGGTATAATATGTCGCCACCCGTGGAGAGCAAGAAACTAACATAACGAACTATACGTAGTCGATTTTTCACTAATTTAAAATCCCGTAAATTTCAGATTTTTTAATCTCGCCGTTTCTGCAGATGAGATCATTCTTCGATATCGTTCGACAGACCTTAGATGTTCCTTTCGATTTGTTTTTTTTTCCGGATATATTTATAGGAGACCCGGAATCGTGATGATTCGTTGAAATTTACACAATTACCTCATTTTTCTGAAGAAATACCATATTACTTTGTATCTGACTTAATAATTCAATTATTGAATATACGCGATCGCGGCGCAAAGCGATATTTTTTAACCTGTGATATCTCGCGAACGCGACTTCGTAGACCCCATGTTCTTCGAGTCAATTTACTCGGTTCGACCTCCTCTATGACACCTTTTATTTTGGGAATTTAGTTCTGGGACACCCTGTATAGTATGTAAAATAAGTTGCGTTGCAATTGATCAATCGTCTCATAAACATTTAATTAGCAGCAGTATGAGCGTATGTAGGTGATTTCCTGACATCGGTTTATCCAGAATTCTCTCTCTCTCTCTCTCCATCTCCCCTTCTTTATTTTCCTCTGCATTGGAGTTTTGTATGTATGCATGGGCATTGCGTGTCGAGAAATAGATAGGTACTAGTATAAATATCGTTGCAACTTTCACAGGAAATAAATCAATAGTATACGTCTACCTATACCGACAATTTTTCACACAAAGAACACTAACAATATAACCTGTAGGTACTGTATAGGTTATATCCCTCACGGTGTGAGAGTGGGTGGTGTTCTGAGTCATTCGACACGCGACGACAAAGATTGACGATAATATAGGAAAACCGTATTTTAAGCTAGAATCAAAGTATATTGCTTCGTACAAATATCCGAACTCTCTCATCGCCCACGAAGACAAAGACAATTGACTTTACACTTTTTTTTTGATGATAGGAAAAATAATAATTAAACTACTCGAGCGATTGATACCCAAATTTTAGCCAGAATTGGGTTGGAGAAAATCCTTTCGCTTGTAGTAAAAATCCTGGAAATTCGTTGACCAGTTCTCGAGATATGATCGATTGAAATTGTTTTTTTTCAAAATTTTGTTCTTCGGCTAACCCGAAAACTACTTGACCGATGACATCCAAAATCTAATCAGTTCTAATTGAGTTGGGAACAATCGCATGGATTCGTTCTCGAGATATCGTCGCGGGCAAAAAATTAATCTGGCACATGTCCAGTTGTCCGTGTGAAAATGGTTCGAGGCGATTCCTCCGGACCTGGAAACGTGTAGATCTGGAGAGACTTAATTTTTAATTTTCGGGGTGATTGTAAAAACTTCCCCCCGTCTTTTTATTATTTTTTTTTTTTTTTAAATGCACGAGCTTTTTTGTGCGAAAAGTGTGAATTCGCGATGATAGGGTATCGTTTTTCTCTCCGCGAGACTAAAGTATGAGATAAAAAAGAAAAAAAAAACGCCCATCCTGTAGCAGAGGTCTGGTTAACCTTACCTGGTTTACTTCGTCGAGGAATAAGAGGAGGAGGGGGAACCGGGGGTTTGGTCGCGGACCTGGGTGACCGGTCCCACGAGCGACTCAGGCTGGCCTCGCTTCGTCCCTCGTCGAAGCAACAAAGAAACTACTTACTTGCTTAGCTTAGATGAAGCCACGGTTAGTTATAAGGAAGGCCATAAGTACTCTTACTTATTCTTATTGGCTATACCTTGACGTTTCGCAAACTCACCTGCAACGTCCATCTCTTACCTCAACACGCCAGGTGAAATCCCTCTGAAAATAATATCCCAATTTTTTTTTCGCAGTTTCAGCATGAAAATAATTTTTAGCAAGGAAAATTTGACGAGGCTTGTATCTTCGAAGCTGTGAAATTAGTTCTCAGGAAATAGCTTTTCAAACGTTAGGACGATCGAGGCGATATTTTAGGTGGATTTACTTTGTCGTAGAACCTTCGGGTGTGTCCGAACTTCTTTGAAAGCTACAAACTGCACGGAATAAAGACTGTTGAACTTGTTAGATGCTTCGCGGTGTAAAGGCGAAAGATTTTATCCAGAGAGAAATAGAGAGAGAGAGATAGAGAAGCTTGCACAAGTGCAATCAACCCTCGGCCTCCCACATTTAGTCGAGTCTATTCCGAGCTCGAGGAATTTCTCTGTGTCGTCGTCCACGTGGCCGAAATTTCCCATTATGTATACGAGCTAGGGCTATTTTTGATTCTTTACCGGTTCATGTATATACGTGTATATGGATATGTGTTCGTGTATTTATACACACCGATTATAAGATAGAACGTAAAGTGCTCGATGATGCGGATCTTGGCTCTGCAGATTTTGTAATAAGAAAACTTTTGCCATTCGAGTCTCTTGGGAAGTTAACCTGTTCTTAGGTTCATACTCTCTGCTTCGCTTCTTTATATACCCTGTCCTACCCCTACCTTACCTGCCTTTATACGTGCTGGACATTCATTGACGATGTGTTCCATGCTGTAAGAATGTGTATAGAAACTAGGAAGGTTCGCGTTTAAACCCGTAACGATCAGATCTCGTGGGAGGATAGAAGACCTTTGAAACTAACGGAAAGGTCAACGTTTTTGCGCGGATTGAATCTATGCAGAAAAAAAATGTTTTTTTTTTTTTTTTTTTTGAATTTCATGCGGCGTTCAATCAATTTTTTTGCAAATTTTCGTTCGGGGATTTCCAAGACTTTTTGATGATATTTCGAGATTTGAAGTTTGGTACGATTCATCTTCTGTCTGAACAACAATTTTGCTACGTAATTCAAAAATTTGTCATCAAACTTTCTTCTGCTTTTCGAATATCCGTGGAATTAATAAATTGTCCAAATACTCGAAAATATGAGAATTTGAAAAAAGTCAAATAACAGATAAAATTGATTCGTACGAAAATTGAGTCATCCGTAAATCTATTCAAATCATGTCCAATCTCATAAATCAATTAAAAAAAAAAAAAGTTTCAAAAACAGAAAAGCTTTGATTTCGTATCGCATTTTTTTTTTTTTATTTTTGTTGGTTTTTGCGTGCGGAAAATTCGTTTCGTATATCCGGTTTCGTCTCCTGTGTTGAAAAAAAAGGACAAGAAAGAGAAAAAAAAAAGAAAAAAATTAAAAATTTCAAGTTTTCTCAACACAGCGGATCACAGCGAGCGAGTAGATCCTCTTGGGTAGTTTGTCGACCGGTTCCCGGACAAAGCGTTCTTCGCTGAGACCATCAACTTTATTCTCCTCTTCTCCTGGCATGGCATGCGCGCTTGAGGTGGACCACGTCCTTTGCTCTTTCACTGAGGACCCAGAAGAACCAGATTGACCAAAAACTGATTATAATATAATGATTTTCTTTCAGTTTATATAATACTAATCGGAGTAATCAACCGAGTTGAAAATTTTTCGATTATGGAGTCGACTCCACGGGCATAAATCTTTGTCTTAAATTCGCGAACCCATAGACAGAGCAGCTCCCGGTTTCATTTGGGACACGAAATCCTTGGAATGCGTCGTATAATTTGTGTAGACGAATCCGGTGAACCAGTCAAGTTGCATACCTTTGTCGGGCGGCTGTTGCACGCACAGACTTCTATACCTGGCATTCCGAGGACCGGCTTTTGCCCCTAGACCTGGTTCGAGGATTCTGTTTCATAAACCCGAGCCCTGGAGCCGGTAGACTAGATTATTTCGATTCTCACAATCCGAGACTCTGCCAGTGATTACAATAGTCAAAACTAATCGGCGATTCGACCTACGTGAAGGATCCGATCCAGCCAATGCCGTAATAATTTATCAAAATTGTCCTGATTTGTTTCAAACTTTTATCCAATGCATAGATTTTGTCGAAAGCGTCGAAACTGTAATTCTGTTGATTATAGAATTCAAAACCGACATTTTGTACCGAAAAAAAACTTAGATTTTTCGGTAATTATTGATCAGTATCAAATTGATTAGATGTGACAGGAGTCTTTACCGTTTTCCGAAGAAAAGGTGAGGCAATAAATAAAATTGCGGATCGACTATCCGTTAATTAAGCCCAGATAACAAGGCTTGTTAATCACTCCTCGCGTTTTCTCTGTGTTTCTCTCGTCGCCGTTAAATCCACATACCTATATATCTGCTTGAACAATCGTAAACTCAGCGAGACGGTTATCGCGGAAGTTTTCCCGAAGCTTGCGGAGCTTAAGCTTGTCTGTAGTCCATTGTTTTGCCTTGCGCCATTCGCGTGTACTCCCTTATACAGAGATATACCTAAGCAGTACCCGTAGCAGTGAAACGAACTTTAATAACATAATCGTCATAGACTATAGAGCAAAATTTGGTGGTTTTGAAAAAGGAATATTTTACAGATCATATTCGTTCCTCGAAATATTATAAAGAATAATTAACCCTTAGCTGCCACTGCGGGGTACCGTACGCGACACTATTGCTCATTCTCAATTAAAGCTACTAAGGATTCCAAAAAATGGTCCTTGTGGCGACAACAGTCGTTAGT
Organism: Macrophya alboannulata; assembly: GCA_949628255.1. NCBI lineage: Eukaryota > Metazoa > Arthropoda > Insecta > Hymenoptera > Tenthredinidae > Macrophya > Macrophya alboannulata. Next base: position 10,114,845 of record OX451212.1, on the reverse strand, counting down.
TAGATGGATGTTTTTTTTTTTATTTTACCAAAACTTGCCTCTTCACATGTCAAAATAAGTAGCTTTTTTAAGGAACCACTATCAAACAATTTTTTTTACTCAAAGTATCATATCTTGAGTGTATTCAGTTCAAATTTCAGATTTTTAAATTGAAAATTGAAAAAGTTATGATTTTTTTTTGTTAAAATAGTCATTTTCCCCATACTTTGGGGTTTACAATTTTTTTTGTTCATGTTTAAAGTTTTTCTTTCAAAAATCTTGTGTACTATCTTTTAAAGAACAATTTGAAGACCCTCTGGTAATTTTTGCAAATTGAAATAACCAGTAGTTTACTTGCGATATGCATTTTAGTGGTTTGGGTATGGAACGTCCCAGTATGCTGAGAAAGTGTGGCAGCTAAGGGTTAATTCATGCCTGATGCAGGAGAAAATCGATTGATCAACCGTTTGATCAGATATTAACGACGATGAATCGTCTTTTCTCAGTAAATTTCGTCGTTTTTTTACTGTAATTCTCTTATTGGAACTGAATCATATCGAATATTGAATTGAAACTTATTGAAAACTTGATGAAACTATAACAACTAATTAGTCGTTTCGGTATTGATTATAAGATTACGATCAAGTTTTAGATAACACTATAAGTCAGAACTTATCGGTGTCACGTCAGCTCGAAAATTTTCTTATCGTAACTAATACGTGAACGCATCTAAAACGATGCACGTTAAAACTTATTAGCATCGAATCTAGAATTTCTGATTCATTCACATTGACATCCGGGGATAATTTCGGCCGATTAGAACTTATTCACGAATAACTGGACTTTATCAGCTCAATCTTGTCTCCGGACGTCACATAATCGGTCAATATTTGAACTCGATTGATCGATTATCAATACGGAATTCACTACCTAACACAATTCTATATTGAAACTTGTATAATTTGATTGAAATCATATTGACAGGAAACTCTCTGAACTGTTGAAACGATTCGAAAGGACAGAGGACGATTGAAATGATCTACTCGTTTTTAATTATACGTTTAATGAACTCTTCTTTTTTCTTTTTTTTTTTTTTCTTACCACCGATACTCTTAATTTCAATTTTTATGAACAAAACTTTATGAAAAAGTCTTCCTTAACTAGTTTTATCACAGTTACGTAATAACAGAACTCCTCCAAAGTGACCTGCACAAGATCATCGTCAGCCCTCAGCATCTCAGCGCTGATCACATAAAGGTCTTCCTGTACCAGATCTTGAGAGGTGAGTGTTATTTTATTCATTTCTTTTATAGGTAATGAGAGACCAGGTTGAAGTTCTGAATGGTAAAAAATTACGAAATCATTTTAGACGATTTCGAATTTTCGAAAACGTTGAAAGTTCGGAATATTAAAATCCGGAAAAATCGTTTTTGGAATTTTGAACCCTCGGTGGTATTCGACTTGAAGTTTCTTGAAGTCGATTTTTAATATTCGGAACTTCAACCTGGTCCCGATATTGATAGAATATTATTTTCCCTCTAATTTCCTGTTGTTTGATAATAATTAGAGACAAAAAAAGTCTGTGAAATATTTTCAACATATTTGTCTAGTGATTAACTTTCAAACTATTTCCTATTTGAAGTGGAGTTAAAGTGAAGTGATTTCGGATATATTTTAACGAATCTCTCTTGCGTAATAATAGCTTTTTGCAATTTCTGAGAGAGAGAGAGAGAGAGAGTTTTCAAGTACCTATTGTTAGTAAAATAGATTTGAATATTTCACAAAGTAAAGAGAAAGAGAGAGAGAGAGAAAGAGTGAGTCGATTCTCCACTTCACTTCTCTTCCCTTCTCTTTCACTATCAACTTTAACTGTTTACGGCTTTGTAATTATTAACGTCTGTTCGAAAACGGAAATTAAATTCCTCGGAGCGTAGAAGCTTTAGTATTGGACGTACATTATTTCTACGGAATTGTAACAGTAGAATCATGAAAACAACGTATACAACTAATATGGATATCATCAGCTTATTTTCTCATGACAGGTAAATTTAATTAGTTTATTGTACCGTTTTATTCAATACGAAAGTGATCAGCCCAAGAAGAAAATTTTCAATTTATATCCACCATAAAACTAAATATCGACTAGAAAAAAGTTTCGAAAATTATTTCGTATCAATATTTCGCTGCTCCAGAGTGCAAAAATTTCCCCATGAAATTTTTTTTTGATTTTCTTTTTCGTATATTAAAGAAACTGAACATCAAAGAAAAAAACATATATTGCAATTAAGAAATATATCAAAATCAATGGAAAATTTTGTTCTCGTCCAGTACGTTTGCACCAAATATCAATACCTCGTGAAGTTTCAATTTTTATGATCGAGCGAGGTAGAAGAAACTTCGCGGTCCATCAATCTCCGCCGGTCCGTCTTCACTCACTTTACCCTAGTCATATAATCAATCCGAAAGTAACCGTCAATCCTCATTTTCGAAATTTCCAAAATCTGTATCGACAGCTTTTCTCCAAATTAAATGTCAATCAAGACCAGGAACACCGACGTATTATACCTATAGCTATATGTATATAATATACACCGTCTATATATACGTATATATCTATTTTGTGCGAACGTGCGTGACTATGACGGGTCCGCAGGGATATACACATAGATCTACTAGGTATATACGTACAGGCATGTACATGGTGAGTAAGGGAAGAAAGAGGGTGGACAACGCGAGGAGGCACCAAAATCCGTCGCGTATACCTATTCGTGACCAAAGAAGAATAGGTATCGAAGCCCCTAGGCTGTGAGTAGAGTTTTGGCACGAAGGTCTCTCCGCGCCTCGTATCCATCGCGGTTTAACGCTAGTTCGACCTCTTTGTCCACAGGCAAATCCTAGAGAAAACAGAGCTAAGAGATTGAAGGGAAGCCTGTAGTGTAAGATAAGTTACATCCTCCCTTGCCTTGCATCGTTGAATATATTTTGTTCGAAATGTTTATGAAATAGTTTGAAAATACTGGAAATAAAAAAATGGAGGAAAATATGTTTGAAAAAAAAAAAGGAAAAAAATATATTTCAGATAAAATAAGTTAAGAAATTCACCCATTTAAAGTTATGCTCAGGTATAGGCATGGCAAAAGTAATTTAACATCTACCCGTACATATGCTGCAGATTCTGAATACTGGTGAATGTTTTTAATGAAATTCCGTACCAGAAAAAGAAAAACAAAAAGCAAAAAAAATTAAAAAACATGAGAGGGAAAAAACACGCTAAATTTATCCGTGAGTTGATACGTTTCCAATTTTCTATATTTTTAAGGTATTTCTCATCTTCCATATATGAAAAAATTAACTTGACCTTGAAATGACCATCATCAAAATGATCTTCGAAGGTCATCACAGTTACATCATTTCATTTCCCCTTCAACTTTTGTCGGAAACTTTTTTTTCTTCTAATAGTTGAAACAAATACATTAAAATGGGACACCCCATATACTATATACATATACAGAAATAAAAATGAAATTAAAATATAGTATGGTTGTAGAGTTTTTACCTATACTCTCGGCTTCATGCTCTTATACGGAGCAGGGCTGAAAGATGCAAATAATGTTTGAAACAAAGGGAGGAACTGACGGAAGAGGGTCGTCGTGCTTTCCTATAGTGAAGACTACGTCTCGCTAGGTAACCGAGCTTCGCGTATACAAACCTACGTACATACATACACTTCTGTACCTACCATAATTATAACACATATACAGTTTTACTTGGGTGGTTTAAAAATACACGTATACATATATACACACGCACACACATACACACCTATGTACGTGTGTGTGTGTATGTGCTATTTACCTACGTGTATTCAAACTGCAGAGTACAAACCCCAGATTGTGTTTCAGGGGTGACACGAGAGGTTAGTGAGTGGTGTTGATGGGAACAGGAATGGGAACGCGGAGATAGGGATGTGGGTAGAGGAGGGAATAAGGTACGGGGGATAGAATACTGGTACAGGAAGGGTTGCTTTTTAAATAGTTACAGCAATTAAGAAATAATGGTCTCCATGAAGTGGCGATGTCTGCGGAATTACGCGTGTGCCGTTGACGCTTTGCTTGCGAGTTAAATATGAGTGAAATATACATATTTGTATACGTATATACGTATTGACGATTAACGTATATTCTACGTACTTTATACTACGTGCAGAGGTGGAAAGTTAAATTTCATTTCATTTCATTTCAGTTCAGACTTCAGAATTTCATTTCATTAATATATCTTGGAAAATTCACTATGGATAGAAGAGCCGAATTTCCTATAGAAAATGGGAAATTCCAATAGTTGCCGTGGGAAATTTCACTATAATTTTTTCTCCGTGTATGAAATAATAGAATAAATCGAAATTTTGAATGATATTATCATACGTTTCCACGTACCTACTATTGACAAAATCATATCTTCTAAACCGTTAGGGTAAAAAATTGAAATGAGATCGGAACGGCCCATGATGCAATGATATAAAAATCTCAATATTTATGCTTCAAATCAATTTTCGGCAGCCGAAACGTTGTCACAAAATTTCGAAAAATGTTTTTCTCAATAAGTTGGATTCAAGACGCATCTGTTGACGACCTTATTGTTGTTTATTAGTATATTACGAAACAAGGGCGCAAAGTACGCACTTGTTTCGTACATTATTTTTCCAAAGAAGGTGTGAAAAGCTCGATTTTGCACACGGCGAAAAGTGGGGCATTTGCGCACGCAAACCCGTGTGCAAAATCGAACTTTGCGCACGCTGTTTGAAAGACGAATTTTCAACCCCAAGATTACGTCGATAAAAAATTTTGGAATGTCACGAATAATCAGAAATTGAACGTCCAGACCTCCAAAACGCGAGCCCAAAAAATTCTGAATCAAATCCAAGTTCCGGTTACGACCATGCGTAAAGCACGAAAAAAGTTTCGCCCAATTCCAAAAGGGTCAGGTCTGAAGGCTGGTCGAGTTGAGCTGGAATTTCCCATATAGTAGAAGGGGGTAAAACTGCGACTTTATTACGATTAAAAATTAATGCAAATCTTACGAGGGTTCGTTGGGGTACCGTCTCAAGTCTCCCTGGTCATTACTCACGCTATACTTAGTATTTAATAGTTAAGTGTCTTGCTTCGTGTCTTCGTTTCATTTCATTCTATATTTACTTATTTTTTCTTTTTGTCTTCTCTTTCTCTGAATCCTGCAGGTTCAAACTTTATTATAGGTTCTCGGAAAACCCTTATAAGTATATAGGTATACAATCCAGTTCGATTTTTGTGTCGAGTAGAGCAACATATTGGGACTGAATGTTTCTTTGTTTCAATTTTAAAATTGGTTCTTTATTTATTGACTTTCGTTATCTCGTTGACGTGTCGTTTTCAAATCGAAATGCCTATAGGCAAAAATCGAACACTGATCAAAATCTCTGAAAAAGAGGAAGAGGAAAAAATAATAATAAAAATGGAAATATTTTCTCTTTTCATAAATTTTGTGACGAACACTTTTGCTTCAAGAATTCCGGGTAATTTTGACAAAATGAAGATAATTTTTTTTTCGCCATCCTGCATGTCTTCTGTTTCGAATTTCGCTATTTTGTAGTCAAATTTGTAATCCGCAGTGACCCCAAAAACCTCCGGATATTAATTTTTGTTCAATTCGAAAAAATTTTCAACTCCCGCTCATACGTCAGTCCGTTATTTTGACTCCCCCATTTTGAATCTCTAAATTTTCGACCTCGAGCCCGCATTTAGCAAGTCAAAAAACCCCGAAGCGGAGGTAGAAAAATTTCATTGAAATCGATAAAACACTTTCGGAAAATGGGTGAATAACTAATATAATAATAATCCGTGATCCCCGAAGGGTTAATCGTTACACTCACATATCTCCCCAAGGGATGATGATTATTCAGTAAATATTCTTCACCAGATAACTTATATAATGGTTATTTTGTTTCTGTCACTCGTAAATCTTCTGAAGAGCCTCATCGTTCATTCCCTCCGCATCATTCTTGCAAATATTCACAAAGTGCTTTCGTTTTACAGTACCAACTCGGCGCTGAAAATTGTAGGATAAAAATTATTCCTCTTTTCGGACGAGCCGAAAAAAGAAGAAAAAAAAAAAAAATACCTACAGAAAACGAATTCTAATTATTTAACCTAATTTTGATCATTTTCTTTCGAATTTAAAAATTTCTTGATATCCACACAAAATAAATTTCGTTTTTCTCTTTCGATTGAAAAATTTATTTTACACATACAATAGATATCGCTGAAAATGGAGTAAAGCGAATAAAAATTTTTATGCAGATCCCTCGACTATTTTCACTCGTAAAAAATGAATACGGTACACAAAAAGGGAAAAAAAAATCCTTAACTTCTCGCTAAATTATGCTCAATTATTACAACAGTGAAAATCCCATCGGATTATTATAAGAGGCCTAAACCCTCTCGAGCTCTTTCCCGCGTTTATACATATTCCAGTTGCACCAACTTTGGGTAGGGATCATGTAGTGATTAACACGTTAGCTTGTACGAAAGTAAACGCGTTCTGACAGCGTGACGTCGTCATCATCTTTCAAGCTCATCCCTTCGCAGAGTCGAGACGTTAAATTATCAAAAAGTAAAAAAAAAAAAATAGACTTGAGATTTGGGAATGAAGATAAGATTTAGGTATATGTACAATTATTGTACCTTGAATATTATTTTATTTCGGTGCCGGGTTAAAGTTCCGAATTTTGAAAGTCCCGAACGGTAAAAACTCCGAATTTTAATTTTATAACAGTTTTTAGAAACAGTATTTCCCCAGAAGTCTGCATAATTGATTTGAAAAATTACGAATTAGAAAACACCGAAGGTTCAAAATTCCCAAAGACAAAGATTCGAAAGGCCAAAACTCCAAAATTTGAAATTTGAAATTCACGCATATATATGGAGCGTCTTTTCGAGTTTTCAGCTGTCTACATTCCGATCTTTCCGAATTTCAATATCCGGAACTTTAACGTTTCCGAAAATTCGAAATTGTCTTACATAATTTGTAATTTAGACCGTTCGGGACATTGAAAATTCGGAACTTCGACCCGGCCCCTTGATATATTAGATATAAGGCTATCATCTGGTATAAAAGCGCGCGCGGTTTATTTATACATGTATGAGTAGGTACAGAGAGAAAGAGCTAAGTCTGGGGCAAACCAGTCCTGCTGCCACCCATCCGTGACCCGAGACCCCGTCATCCGGCCCAGGGGCCCTCTACTCGTTCGCCGCGTAGCATCGTTCGAGAAAACGAAACCACCGATAAATATACCGACTCTGACTCTCGCTCTGACTGGGAATCAACGCCCTGATCTTTCTTACGGTCACTTCCGCTGTTGCTGCAGCAGATCAATGAAATTCGTTTCATTTATACGTATTAGGTTGAAACTTGTTTATGGTATATTAAAAAAATTCCACTTTCAACTTCCTGGTTGAAAAAAAAGGGAAGTTATTACGATCACCCCGGAAATAAAAAGTCCAGTTTTCATCAGATCTCCACGTTTTGAAGTCCAAAGCATCATCTACGACCATTTTCACATGCGGACGACTGGATATGTGCTTGTGATAAGTTTCTTGTCCCACGATATCTCGAAAACGAATCACCGGATTTAATCCCTCTTTGTATAAATCGATGCGTTTATTTCCAACTCGGAACTGATTTGATTCTGGGTTTTATCGGTCCAGTAGTTTTCGAGTTATTCAAAGAACAAAATTCTGAAAAAAAAAAACAAAAAAAAATTTCAATCGATGGTATCTCGAGAACTGGTCATCCGATTTTAATGATTTTGGTCCCAATCGATAAGAATTGCTTCAACTCGAATCAAGTTAAATTTCGGAATTAATCGATCCAGTAGTTATCATGTTTGAAAAAAATTAATCAACTTTTCGCTCATAGAATACTATTTTTTTTTTTTTTTTCATTTTGTGGGAATTCGAAGTAAAACGCGATAAAAACAGAAAAAAAACAGGTATTTCTAGTTATTTTTTTTTAAATATGTATACAAGCATGTGTGTGCCTGTGTGTGAACATAAAACGTACGAGGGTCAGCCCCCACAGCACATTGAATCGTATCCTCGCGGCGTCTGACAGAAACGGGTCGCTACTACTGGCTAAGGAGTTAGGACCGTCTCGGGTCGGCCGAGTGGGTAGATATTATGAATTAATATACGTGTGTACGACAGTGATCGAGTGGCCAGAAAGAGAAAGAGAATAGGGACTCAGAACGGGGCTTTATTGGCCGTGGAACAAGAGACAGAGAGAGATATAAAGAGAAAAAGAGAATGAGAGAGGAGAAGAAACGGGAGTGGGGAAAATTTAAAAATACAGTAGCCGTCACGTATTTCTGCAGCGGCTTGTATTTATAATTGAAAAAGGTATAGATTTATAACCCCGTGGAGGGAGGTTATTCCCTGAATTCGTTATAATCGTCATATATTATTAATAATAAATTGAAAATAATAACAGTGAGTATAAAGGTAAATATGTAATATACATATATAAATTTTGGTTTACTTTTTACGTTTTTTTTTTTTTTGTTTTGTTTTTGTCAAAATGTGATTGCAACATTATTTTCGACGCAGGGTATAAAATTATACGTGGAATTCGACGCCTTTGGAATTACGCACGGCGGGGAATCGGCGAGTGCGGTGAACCCATCCGCATCGAACGTAAAATCGCTAAGCGTGACGTACGCGTATCCGTCCAGCCGGTCCCTCGCAGGCTTTCAGGATAATCGAATCCTCCACCTTGTACCGAGGTCTTATAGGAAATTTGCAAATCTTTAATTTCGTTACGAAATAATATATAGGGGAATGTGGGGCAAAATGAGACATCATTTTCGAGACAAATATTTTTTTTTCTTCTCATTGGTGGCCAATTTTACCTCAGAGTAAGCTTTTTTCCAGTTTTCGATAAAACAGTTCAGTTCAACGATTTATTTAAATCTTGAACTTTTAGATTTTTTTTTTTTTTTAATCGAAAATAGATATAAAAATAGTTTTTACCTTGTACAATTATACGAAAGAACAGACGCATATTTTTGTAATATAACATATACCTATACGTGCAACTATTTTGAGTGAGAATAGTCCCTTCATCTAAAACTTCATGATCCGTGTGTACTTGAATTTGGATTCGGTAGTCCGTTTGGTGTCAATCTTTCACCGTCACATATGGTTATTCCTCTAAGCCCGAAGCCTTTCGTTTTTGCGTCCACCGCTTTATGCCGCGTCTGTCAGTATATGTAGGTATACAAGTACTCTTCTCGGATTATCGGAAAATGGGATAGAATTTTTTTTTTTTTTTTTTCTCTATGTATGTACATGAAATGGTCTAAAAACGAGAAGGTATAATATGGGTATTCAAAGAATATTCTATACCGACTCAGTTTTCTCATAACCCTTACTCTGTCCTGGTTCAGAAATTTTTGACATTACGTACATATGGTTACAAGATGGCTTTTTGGACCGAAATTAACTTATCTAGGTACATACATTATCAAGGTAATATCTGGAGTTAAGAACTTGACAAAGAAGAAGTTTACTCTTATTGTTATTATTATGTATATTGTTATCGTTATTGTTATGAATTCATCAACAGATATACAGAGATTATAACTTTATCACAACTTCGAATAAACCTTAATATTATAATCTTGTTACATACATTAAAGTATGTATGCTGTACCATTTTTAATTCAGAAGCTTACTTCTTTTTTTTCTTCCTTCTTCCCTGGTGAAAATTTCTACTCCTAAGGATCTCTACGAATTTTTTTTAGCGAAATTGGTACATTTCATATAGTTTTTCATTAAAAGTTGTAGATTCTTTGTTGTTTTCATGAAAATTTGTAAATTTGTAAATTTTCATGGTTTATCATAAAAAAAAAAAAGAAATTGTAGATCTTCGTATAGTTGTTTCGAAAATTTTGTTGTTTTTTCTGGATCAAACTAAAAAAAAAAAAAAAAGCCACACTTATTACTTATAGAAAACTACAAAAAGTTCAATTTCCACAAAAATTCGTCAAAAATTTGTAGAATTATTTTCACCAGGATTCTGTTTCTTCTGAAATGATCAAAAATCAAATAGAATACACTTTAATGGAGAAGAAAAATAAAAATAAAAAATAGTTTATCATAACGACGACCTTTTTACGTCCGAGGTCGAAGGATCCGGTATTAAATACATCATACTATTGAATAGTGCAACCGAGTGTGTATTTCTCGGCGTGAATATTAATTGCAACGTATCTTTTACTCCCGATCTTAATTTCATCGGTCTAGGTCTGACGATGATGATGATGCTGCTACTGCTGCTGCTGCTGCTGCTGCTGCTGCTGCTGCGGCTGCTGCAGTGAGCGTCAAATCGTTATACCCCCTGTTCGCCTCCGTTAACTCGTTCGACCGTTGACTTCCGGAACGACTGCACGACGCGCCGACGCACACCGAACACTATGCAGTGTGCACTATGTGTGCCCCTACTTTGCTACACGTCTCGTGTATACGTATACATATATACCCATCTCCGCGGACCTAGATAGACACTCTGCAAGCTGCAAGCTCGCTGTGTATGCTCGTTCCAACTTGTGCGTGTCTCGCTCACGATGGCTTCCGATGCGTCGTCTAGACGCTCGATATAAGCCAATAAATAGCCTGCCGCTTAGTTCTTCCGTATTTCCTTGTGCCCTGTTGTCTCTCTTTTTTTTCTATTAAAAAAGAAATATTAAATAAAAATTATCTTGAAATTTTTGTACAATTTCGTATAGAAATATATTTAAACGCATAGGAAATGAGAGTAGAAAATATTCTGTCGTGCTTAAAATTGATTAGAGAATCTTGATTGGAAAAAAAAAATTGAAAAACATTTTCGTACATTCGTTTTTCTGCACTTTTGATGATCGATTATCAAAATAGATGCATTTCATTGCTTCACGAAAGCGTGTACGATCGTTTTTTTTGCGTTTATATTGTCGTTCAACGACAAATCACGTTCGCGAGATTCGAAATCATAAATATCTCGGTATATAATTTGAAATTTTCGAAATATCGTTTGTAACAAAGTCCTTCTTCTTTGTTTGTACGGTGGAGGTCGGTGCGGGGCCAGATCGGAGATAAATTTGTAACGCGTTGTCTAAAACTAGCGCGGTTTAAAATTACACGCAAGGTCAATGCATCTTCGCACTTAACTCCTCATTCTCACGGCTTCATCTTTCCCCCCTTTACCCCCCCCCCCCCCCCCGCGGCTTCTACTTCAATTTCATTCCATTCCATTCCATTCCATTCGCTTGATTTTTACTACCGGTTACACCATCCGTTCACGCTTCATTGCGCTCCACCAGCGACGTACACTCAACGAATTTGAAACTGTCGAACCTAATATAGGCAACCGAAATTATACCACGTTTTAAGTTGGCAATGCCACGTTACCACCTTTCTTCGCGGTATGAGCCCTCGAGATGAACATTGCCAATTAAAAACGTGGTGTAACTTCGGTTGTCTATTTTAGGTGCGACAGTTTCAAATTCGTTGAGTGTACACTTCCATCATCTTTTGATTTCAGCGAAAGCTTCGAATTCTATCTCTTCATTCTGTATCTTTCCTTCATTATTATTATTATCATTGTTTTACTTGCCTACAAAATTTTATTTACTTCAAATATGTGCAGACAGTTTTTAATCGATTTTATATCTCTGCCGGGGACTTTAATAACGAGGTTTGGAATTTAGAAGAAATTGATATTCGATAGTATGATCCTTTAAGAATATTACCCCATCGATTTTTATTTTAAGAAATTCACAAAATTCAGGATATGAGAGCGAAAAAGATAAAGTGCTGAACGACTGGTTAAATGCAGCTGACCGAGCAGCGGATCCTGACGATCGGTCTGGCCGTTATCCTGATCGCTAGAGATTTTTTTAGCCTCCAACGATTAAAATATGGACATCCCGAAGAGGAACTGTGTATTTATATTTCCAGCTTTGCTAAAAGCAATCAAACGTGAACCAAGTCCCCTTATCGCGAAATGAATGATTATTTTGGAAATTCGAAGTACTCCAAAATGCATTTATTTGTCAGTCAAAGTTTATTTCACGTAAAAAAAAAAATTTTCTTTGAAAACCTTTGTCGTAAGGTTTTAGGCACATCGTTGTTCCGATTGAGGTCGTTGAGGGCTCATTTTGTTCAGAAAAGAAATCCTCATCATGTGAACGAGGGAATTTTTTTACAATTTCGTGTTGGCCAAGTTATTTGCAAATTAGTGGTCCAAATATTGGAAATTTTGGATAATTGATCGTAACTTTTCACATGAATTTTTTTTTTACCGATCCCTACGTTCATAAGACGTAGTATTGCTGTCTGAAAAAAGCAAGACCTTGAGAGGTTGAATTGGACCAACGATGTGCTTAAAACCTTACGACAAAGTTTTTCGAACGAAATTTTTTTTTGATGTGAAATAAGCTTTGGTTGACAAATAAATAAGTTTTGGAGCACTCCAAATTTCCCAAACCAAGCTGTGTATACTGGTCCCCTTAACCGTTTTAATTCTTTTGAAATTTATTTCACATTTAGCTATAACAAAGTCGAGTATTTTCATCAAGATACAAAATTTTGGTAATTTGAGAGTGTATTCTGTACTACAGACGACGCGAAACAGCACATTTGGTTTTATGCCACTTTGAACTTTGGACTTCGAAGTTGTTGTCAGCTTTTGTCTGTCTGTCTGCCTGTCATGGTTACCTGCTACATATACTTTGCGTATGTAGTACCTACTAACTCTGACAGTTAACTCCATTAGTTAGTATGGCCTCGGTATTTGCGGTTTGGTACAATTTGCCCTAGGCAGTACCATCGCATCGTTAGACTGGTGTATGTTCGGCCTGTTTTCAAGATTGGCAAACTTAGTCGTACCTAAGTAAGTATATTATCCACTGGGACAGTAATTAAACCTGTTTTACTCGGTTCGCCTCATCATCACTGGACGAAACTTCATCCTAATATAATAAAAATACGGTGAAAGTGAGTACCTACACTGTGAATATTATTTCAACGATATTAATTTCTCCCTTCGTTTATCACCAACAAATATCGACTCTGCAGGGATGAAGTATAAAGGGGCGACTGGATTTTACACGACGAAATTTGAACGCGTCATATTAGGCTTTTTCGAAGTGACTCACACTGCCCTTGTTCAAGCAGAAAGCAGTCGGGTTTCAGCTCTGATATTGCATCCCAGTATTCTGTGTGTCGACCCGATCTCGGGACACAGTCACCCTCTCAGCTCTAAGGGGAATCCCCAGTTTCCTGCGGAGCCGTTCCGAGTGTCAACTGAATAGGGAACAGATTACCCTCCACGATTCGACTGCTTGCAAAGGGTCGCTTATTCTCCGTCTTTCTTTACTCGTCTATAATCTAACTTTTTCCTCTTTTTCATCCCCGCTATAGGTATACCTACGACCTATAGAACATTATACGCATACCAGCCTATATGAATATATAGTAAAGCCGAAGGTCTTTTTTTCGACCAATGTATGCGGGTAGGATACGTATCTAAACGTCATGTGACGTAGACATCAATGTAGCAACTGCAAGTAACACGGTGTTACTATAACTAATTGTAAAAATCTATAGATAGTTCGGGTTTCGAACTGAGCAGTTAATGCAGCACGGCTAATAACGGTATTCGGAGAAATTCCTAAACTATGCTCGTCTTTTTGTCGGTTTATAGTGCCCGTCAAAGTTTTGCTTCGAATAGAATATTACTTGGATGCGTGGATTCCATTCATCTAACAAATTATTGAATCAGAAATTTGAATTAATTAGATATGAAACATTGATGTCATTCCTGGGAAATCCAGGGATATCTGCAGATTAATTTCATTCGTAAATGCGAATTTTTTTGATTTTCAAGCCACGCATTCGCAACTAGAAAAAAAGCGTGTCACGTGTTAGTAACACAAAAATGAAAACTGACCTTATCTGTATACATATGATCGGTTTGCTCTGTTAAGTTGCATCAGTTTAGAATGTTCCGTCCGAATTTGAAAAAGTTTCGATCAACAATGCGACCAGTACTATTTTTTCGGTAGACTCAATCGATGTGTACGGCGAGGTTGATAAAGTCTCTAATAATTTTCAATTATGTATGAAAATACGAAGCGTACCCATTACCCAAAAAAAAAAAATTATTTCCAAGGTGCATATGCCCTCTTAAGAGAGAATTAACAAATTAGATATAAAGAAATGTGTGCCTGCAGGTTCTGAGATTAAAAATCTTGATTAAAAACCGGCAATTGATGTTCAAGAATGCGTGTAATCCTGCAGTAGAAGGTTGAACGTTTGATCAAACGGAATTTCTAGCTTTATGTAACCGCTGCAGGAGCTGCTTTCTGGTGTAAATAGTCGGTTTGTAAAAGAGCCGAAGGAGAGAAAAAGGCATTTTTAGTCGGTGTAAATGATCGTATATGAATAAGGTGTGGAAACGTGAATATAAAAAGGGAAAGGAAGTTAAGGTGAACCCGGGAAAACGTACCTATCGCGTGATGACGTATATAGCTGTATAAGAAAAAAGGTGTTAGCCTTATCCTTCGTCTATTTCCTCTTGGAATTATACAGTTATACCCCCGTTTCGTCGTTCATTTTTATTCCTCTCTTATTTTATATATTTTTTTTGTTCATTTTTTTGCTCTTTCTTTCTTATCACGCGGCGTTAACCCGCGAGCTTGAACGAAGTTTCTCGCATGCGAGCAACACTTTAGGTATAGTTTTAGTGTGATCAATGCGACTGATTCTGGTGTTTGAATCGTAAAATGAGTTGTGGTTTTATGGGGATCGTTTGGACAGCTCAAATCCCACGCACGTATCCCACTGAGATTTATCATTCCACAGACATAGATAAGTTTGTCAGTTTTGACTGGAAATAGTGCAGACTAGCGGACTTACTGACTAGACGGACTTACGGTTTCATGCATTTTACCTTTAGCCGTAATTATCACTAATTAGAACGTTTCGAGCACTGATGCAACTAATTGTGCAGACTTCTGAGTTTCTAAGAGTTAACGCTTTGTCTTGGAGAGAAATTTCATGAAGATCTGGCGAGTAGATATTTACGAACCGAAATTTTTGGTTCTCTTATTTCTACGGGGTAAAAAAAAAAATAAAATGATAATAATAATAATCATCTCATTATAAGTTCTTTATGCCTTTGTAATTCTGTCCGGGATTAACGTGAACGTCGTTCCCTTTGTGTTACAGGACTAAAGTATCTCCACTCGTCCAGAATTCTGCATCGTGATATTAAACCTGGTAATCTTCTGGTAAACAGCAATTGTGTTTTGAAGGTAAGTTATTAAAGAATTACATCTTCCTCACAGCAGCCTTAATCCATGATCACACCGTCCCCGAAATTTATATGAGGCTCCTTTATATCATGAAATTATCACTCCTCCGACACTCTTTATCTCATTCTTGTAGATTTTTTAATCGCTGACTAGTAACTCGGCTTTCGAAAAGTTTTATCCCGCCAAAATGCGAAAATTAATTCCAATCAAATTCAAAGAAACTTCTATATTTTACCCAATCGTGCAATGTCGGAAAATCAGAGAAAAAGAACATTCAGAATCATTTTATAGAGTAACTAGAGAAAAATGGAACAGGGAAATCTAAATGATCGTGTCAAAAGAAAACATATATCAGGCATTGGAATTGACCATAAAAATCATTTTTATTGGATAGGGGAAGAATTTTATATATGGATTATCTCCACTTTATTCTTAAAAACGAAATAAAAATTCGCCAAGATCTGTCTGTGTATTCGTTAAAATATATCATTTCTTAAACTCGAAAAGCCGCAAGAGTTGGCAAAATTCATTTTGTGTTTCAGTCGTTACCTTGATAAAACTCTGTTAGAGTCAGATTCATAATTGAAAGTACCTTAGAAAACACCTCAGTATTATGAGATGGTATTTTCATCTTACCCCAAAATCTGTGGAGAATGAAGTGAGCACAAGACAATGTGTACTTGTAGTTTATCAAAGTTGAATTATTCCCCAAACGTTAATGACATCAATTTTTCAGATTTGTGATTTTGGACTGGCCAGAGTAGAAGAACCTGACCAAAACAAACACATGACTCAGGAGGTAGTAACGCAGTACTACAGAGCCCCAGAAATTCTGATGGGTGCAAGACACTACTCTGCAGCAGTAGATGTATGGAGCGTCGGTTGTATCTTTGGAGAACTTCTAGGTAGAAGAATTCTCTTCCAAGCACAAAGTCCCGTTCAACAGGTAAACCATTCGATCTAAACATCGTGAATCTTGTAATTGTAACACCGTAGATTGCCCAAAGTGCAGCATCACTCAAAAAAAAAATTTAATTCCTTTATGTTTCAGCTTGAACTTATCACAGAATTACTAGGAACTCCAACACTGGAGGACATGAAGTATGCCTGCGAAGGTGCCCGATCTCACATGCTGAGACGAGCGCCAAAACTAGCCTCATTAACTGCTCTCTATACCCTCAGTAGCCAGGCTACGCATGAGGCTGTACATCTGCTTTGTCAGATGCTAGTTTTCGATCCAGTAAGTGAATCATTATGTGGATTGTTGTTTATTTTTTTAATGCAGCTTGTCTATTTAGTTCCCGAACTATTTATTCATACGACATTGACTCGTTTTGCAGGACAAGAGGATCACCGTAGTTGATGCGCTAGCTCATCCTTACCTCGACGAAGGAAGACTACGTTATCATTCTTGTATGTGTACCTGCTGTTATACAGCAAGTGCAGGAATGCGACAATACACTGGAGATTTTGAGCCTGCAACTTCGCACACATTCGATGATCTATGGGAAAGAAAACTTACCAGTGTGCAGCAGGTGAAAGGTACGTATCCGACAAATTTCATCTCAGGGGGGTACTCACACCCTTGAAGTGAGGTATTTTTCGAAGGACTGATATGTGGTCAAATTGTTCTTTAATCAACCAGGTTTATTACAGAACTTTACTAATCTCTTATAAAAAAAACGTTGAATTTGAATTTGTTGATCGTAGATATATTTTTGATTTGTGGATAGAGATTTATTCTGAGTACTGTTAGACAGGTAGGGAGACTCGTTTCAAATCTTGTTAAAAAATCTTACAATATTTATTTTGCTTACAGAGGAAATGCACAAATTTATTGCGGAACAGCTGAACACAACGCGCGTACCACTGTGCATAAACCCACAGTCAGCGGCGTTCAAGAGCTTCGCAAGGTAAGCCGTGGGTGGCTCAATAATAGTCGCCAGGCACCCACAACCAACCAACCAACCACAAAACAACCAAAAAGCCAACCACAATCGTTCACTATCCATCCAGAAAGTAATTTTCTTGTGTGAAAAAGAAACGATCCAATCGCCAAAATCGCTCCTGAAATCACCGTGTATGTCAAAAATATTCCCCTACGTACCCTCCAATACCTTTGTAAAGTATATCCCAACGAGGACCATGAATCTAAACAACACCGTTATCCCAAATTACTTATTCCATAAATCCATAAATCCCTGAAATATTCTCCAAAAACAATGATCATTGTGATTCGACTGATACTGATCTTGATCGTCTTGCTTACTGCCGTCAAGTTAGAGCAAGCCATCTGCCAACCCAGCACCGTGCGCCGCGTATACGTACACATTACCACTACCGAATCAACTATCTACCACTGTCAGCTACCACTATCAACTACTACTATCAGCTACTACCAATCGTTACGTCTTCTCCTGAACGAAAGAATGACCATGAATCCATCAGCTATAGTCGGCACGACCTCGCTCGCAGAGGTACTTACAATAAATTAAATATCATACGTTTTATCATAGCTTGTCTTTTTATTATTACAGATAAATCGTTGGAAATTAAATATCATGTATACAGGGATCTGATTAACAAGTAACTCGTTCATTCTTTACTGCAGCTACAATGTTATGTACTGTGTTAGATCCAAAGTATAACGGTTAGTCATTTAATCTCATATTTCTAAGCTCTCGACGTTGGAAGATGCAAACGGTTTTGATAATACAACAAATAACTGACCAAAAAACATTAGTATTTTCTAGAAATCGTTGGTTTCGAGAAAAGCAGTTCAACGAAATTTGAATTTCGTTGAAAAATATTGCAAAAACGGTTTGCGAGTAATCGTGGTCACCTTGTTGTTCAAGATCATGAGCCTGAAAGTTGATATGTCCCATACAAATAAATTCGTATTGTCCCGCGATATTGGCTTTAATTTTATTATTCTTCGGAATTCTCGAGTTAGAAAAAAAATACAGACTATATAATATTCAAGAATTGGAGGCTTACTCGATTGGTAGTTGTGGTTTACTGCGATTTTCTGGTAAAACCATATTGGAAAATGAACGTAAGATTCATCGAGTTACGGAACAGCAGCCCTGTATATATGTGAGCAAGAAAAAAAAAAAACCAATAAAAAAATAAAACGAATTCCTTAACATAATAGATATATTAAATCTAAATATCAAACGCTTAATAAAAATAAATAATGAAGAAGGCCTGATCAACCATGCAGCCTTCAGTTAATTTTGTCGCAGCAAAGTATTCCGCTAATTTTTCACTAGTCAAAACCCGCCCAAAAGCCCTTGTTTAGATGACCAGAAATCCACGAAAAACTATCCTAATAGATCCACGATAGGCTAATACTTACCTTCATCGCCCGTAACCCTGCACCCATATCCAATCCTGTAGTTAGATCACGTTTGTAGATTATTTACTCTGATTTGCTTTGCCAAGCAATAAACAAATTTACTTATGAGACATTGTTTAAAATTAGTCATATTTTATTTAAACGCATATGTATCTCAAGTAGCTAATTTTTAACAGATCCCTAATAACTGATTGTAAATACTATCCTTCGATACAAATAATGTTCAAAATTCTGTTCGCAAATTGAATATGTATACATAAAGTATAGTAGAGTTGAGCTACTATCAGAAAAAAAGAATCCATTAAACGCTTGAACTCAATATAATATTGAAAATATACAATTTTAGTTGAGAATCTAGTAAATTCTCTTGCCAAAAGTGCACTCACCAGTAGTAAGTACACTGCACAATATTTTCAATATCTTGTATGTGATTATTGAATTAGTGTAACGGCCGTGAGTTAATTTGAAGTAGGAGTAACGGAGAAATTTCCCTTTTATCTTTAACGTTATTACGTTATGTAAAAGTTATTTTACTTATATTAGATTCTGAAATTCTTGGCAAAGCAAGGTGTGTGCTTTAGCACTAAAAGTAGCTTGTGTTATTTCGTCAAAACAACCAGGCTGTCACACATGCTGACAGCTGCATGGATATCAGATGATTAATGTTAAGATTAATGATATATAACACTTTATTTATGAATAATAAGTTAATCATTTACCTAAAACTTAAATTTCCGAAAAATGCCCTTCAGTGGCTTCTCGGACTTTAACAAAGTTGAATAAAATAATAATTACTATTTTTTATAAATGTAGCATCTATACAATCGCTTTTTAATTCTTACTTTTGATCATTCTATTCCGTTTTAGATACATTATCCTAAATAATACCATCATTAGTTTCGTTTTTTTTTCAAGAAATTTTTCATTGCTTTACAATTCAAAATGCTTGTAAGTCATGACTCAATTTAGACACATAATTGTTCTTCATGTCTAACATTATTATTCAATGTCTTCTTATAGTAATGGGGCTTTCAGGAAATTCTAAATACTCTTAAAGATATTGTCATAGAATAGTTGGATATATTTATAACTGTGTGCATGATTTTTGATTTCTACTTAAATTTCATACATATCTCTAACATATTCTACGATTTACAGCTCAACGGTGGCCCACCCTTCGGAACTGCCGCCCTCTCCCCATCAATGGGAATAAAACTTCCCTGGGTCCAACACTTTCCGATCTATGAGGGGAACAAAAGAAAGGTGACAAAGATTTTTCGAGAAAACGAGATGAGAAAAGAGAAGTAAAGAAAAATTGGAAAGACGAGATACAAAAAATGAGAAGGAAAGGAACCCCAGAAGAATGGTCACTAAGCGGTTGGACCCTTGGAGCGCTAAGAGAGACAATAGACTGCCGAGCAAGTAGCCTCAATTTCGAGTCTAGCTAATAGACGAATGTAGCTAAATAATAATAGGAAAATAGTAAAAATACAAAATAGAAAATAAAGAAATAAATAGGCCAGTTATTAGTTTGATTATAACAAAGAAAACCGCTGGCATTTAACTGATTATTATTTGTTATAATAAATATAGCGTTAATTCTCTTAGTTATAATGTGTACGATGTACGCAGAGATAAAGTGAAGCAAGCAAAAAGTAATAAGGAAGGAAATATTTCTACTGCACATTTATAGCTGCCAATGATTAAGCGATGTTTAACAAGTCGCTGAGTATTTAGTGAAAATATTGTAGGAACAATTAAACGAACGGATGCAAAATTATCAGGCATAATATTGTCCTGAAAGTATGTATCAACGGTGTATCATTTTATCAAATATGTTGAAAACGAAGAAGAGAGAAAAAAAAAAGAATTTAGTTAAATGCTTTTAATTGTAACCGATATATTTTAGACAAAAACGACTGAACGTTGTATAATGTATAATAACAAAGCTGACTACTGCTCTGAATGTGTAATATTGTATGGTATACACTTTTCGTAATCGTTTATTTAGTTATCGATATCAATAAATGAAATTGATCGGTTGAAAACAAAATTAACGAGTATCATAAGTGTCAGAGACGTATCATCATCCATGTTCGGCACGTATCACATTTACTACTAATACGTAATGTTGAAAGGTAGGAAAAATTGATGATGATTCCTAATACAAATATCGAAAGAATTATTCCGATACCCACTGCCGATGAAAAGAATCTTTTCAAAATCTTTTCGTTAAAGACACGAGAGATCAAGAACGGCAAAATCAATGCACTGTTAAAAATAAATGTATGTACATAGACAGACACGTGTACGACACCTTAATTAATTATTTTTCAAATATCTACTAAGCACTAGAATGTGAAATTTAACAAATTCAGAAGAAGGTATTTCGGCTAAGGGTACAATATGCACCTTGAAAGGTTTTCTTTTCTAACGACTGTTGTGTTTCAAGGACATTTGTTTTCGTAACACAGTTTCATTACAGCTGTACACTAGTCTTTCGATCTATAATTCAGGTGTAAATCAGAATTCAGTAAAACCTCGCCTCTCAAAGGTCAATACAGTTGAACAAAAAAAAAGGACTATAAAATTTTCATTGCTGGCTAGATAAAACTGCGTTATTAAAAAACTTCCCTAAGAACATGCACTTGCAGTAATTAAAAAATCAGATTTTTTCAACGTGTATGTACCCTTTTAAATAAACTTTAGCTTCCTGAAATATGACTTGTTTAGGCAGACTTTATGCTCAAATTCAAAGAGCTACTGCGTATAACAATTAGAAAGGAATAGCTACTGAATTTTTCCAGAGAAAACACGTGTGGTTATATACATCAGGTATGATGATATATACATATGCTGTTTTCATTATTGAGAAACTATAATGAGAGTCCTGCGATTTAAATGAAAGTTTGTTTAACGTAGATTATCTTGTTCTGTATTTGAAAAGTTGACACGTTATTTATATATATTATATTCTGAGTGTGATTTAGATTAAGAAAAATAGTGAAGAGGGTATATACGTTACTCTAGGATAAAAGTCACATTTCATTTTGTAAAGAGAAAAGAAACAAAAAAAAAATAAATAAATAAAAATGTGTTCTCTTTTTTACACAAACTAAATAATTCTTATGGTATATACATATATACATATATAATAACGTTGGGTAGAAATAAGTATTTTAGCTATGCGGCAGAGAGCGTGTGTCCAGAGGTGACTGTTACATACCTGGACGAAAGCTGAAAAAAAATAATTTCCAAAAAATAAAAATATTTGAAATAAAAATAATCATAATTATCGCGATATAAGATATGCCGCGCTTTAAATAAATGGAGCGTGCAACCATTACACTGCAGAGTGTAGTTGTCGTTAATAGTGTATCGTGACTATAGCACGTATCTGTTTTATTTAATCATTTCATTGAATCATTTGTAAATAAATCATCATTTTCGCAATGTATATCATAACAGATAAATGCGAATACGAATTTGAAGGTCGTTAGTATAAAGTCTGTAACAATAATTTGAAACATTTAATGATATTCCAGAAATATCACGTTTTCGTAGTTAATCCAACGTTAATGCATCATCAATAATTGGCTACACGATAGATGAATTTTTGACAAATTGAAAATGAAATTTCAATTCAATTTAATTAGGACGTATGTAACAGTATTTTCATAATAATTCACTTTTTAATTATTTGACTTGAAAGTGTAAAGTGACGTTATGTAGAATTATACGCGGGGAACAAGTGTGTTTACCGTAAGAGATTCGAGACGAATAAGCAGATATTGACAAAAGAATAAAAAAAGAGGTTATAATTGTAAAAAAGAAAAAAAAAAAGTAAAGAAAGAAACATGGATTGATTTAGTATGGTACATTCTTTATTTTTACTGCCAAGCGGCCGCGTACCTATACATTGTATATATAAAACATCTTTAAAGAGTATAAATATAACTGGTAATAGTTTACTTACAAAATAATAAAAATTAAAGAAACAAGCGAAAAATTTAAAATTTTAAAAATTTAAAAAAAATAAGAAAGAAATTTGTCTCGCCATATAATGATTATAATGAAATACTTTAGGTGTACGTTATGTGTGTGGTGTTCTCTCTGTAAAGCAAGCATCTATTCAACGATCATTTATTATAAATGAATAGTTGAAGAACACAATATAAAAATGACGTTAAATAAAATGAGAAAACAAATAATTCAATTACTGATAGAAATGATGGGAGAGATTAATATCGTTTTTGTATTTTCTCTTTGTCCATGAATACGAAAAAAAAAAAAAGAAAATAATTTAAAAAAAAACCCACAATTTTCAAACTGTAAATAAATTAATTATTATCGATAGGTACGAAATGTGCAAATTACACGTATATCTGTACCCAGATCGTGTGAAAATAACAGTAAAAATGATGTAGATAGAATTTAATGTATAAAATCTTTCTTCTACGGTGTTAGTTTGTCAATTCAAACCGAAAACTCAAGTAGCGCTCAAAGATTGAACCAGGGGTATGGCGGGAAGGGGGTGGGGGTGGGGGGAGCTTGGGGCTTAATGCTTACCGAATAATGTTACAAAGAAAAAAGGAAAAAATTACCTATATATATTATATATATAAAAGGGCTACAAACTTGTGAAAGTATGCAAAACTAAGTATAACTATGAAGAAAAAAAAAAAAAAAAAAATACATTAAAATAATTTTACACATTTCAAAATTGATAATATCGATATCTTTCAATCAATAAAATTTCCTCAAAGAAAAGTTGTATATCTATAGTTCCGCAACAAATAGGTAAATAATTTAAATACTTCCCTACTGAAAATATTCATGTGATAAATCACATGATGTTATGAAAGAATTTTGAATGTCATTTATCACATGATTAGTCTTGTAAATTCGCTAAAATATATGAGAAATCACACAATAAATCACATAAGCACGAATCATCAGATATACAATATCAAAAATCATATGGTCAATCATATAGTTTATCATATAATTTGGTTTGTATTATATCTGATGATACGTGGTTATGTGATTTATTACGTGATTTCTTATATATTTTAGCAAATTCACAAGACAAATCATATGATAAATTGCATTGAGAACTCTTTCATAACATCATGTGATTTATCAGGTGAACATTTTCAGTAGGGTTATAGTCTCAGATCAAGCGTTGACTGGATCAAGTGATGGCAAGAATTAAGTCTGAAGAAAAAAACTTCAAGCACATAAAGTTTTCGTTTTTAAAGATTGCAAGGAAAGGAAATTCATTAATTATGAGTCATCGCTAATATATGATGTTAAAATGCCTGTAGATTCGTTGTAAATTTTTGTACGTAGTTAAATGATATCGAAAATGTGCGTATTTAGTATTTAGATGAATGAAAAAATAAATAAATAAATAAAAAATACAAGAATAATATTAATTTTTTGCGTATATGGACAAGTACTAATTAAATTGTCTGTTACAATAGATACGCCGTTAATAAAATTGTCTGTCTAATTATAACGACTAGGTTGCATTGGTCCAAGAAAAAAAAAAAAAAAAAATGAAAAAAAAAAAATGGATCGATATAATCTTCACCCGCAAACAAACGTCGCCAATTTTTTAAATAATTGGTATATACTGTATGTATAATACGTATATAGGTACATTGAAATACATACTTTAACAATTATTAAACTTCCACGGTATAATATAGCCAATAATTTCTGAGTATGAAAATATTTTAAGAACGTTTGTAGCCAAGGGCTTTACCACCATGTATAATACTATAATAATAATATTATTCAAATTAATGATATTGATAACGATAATAATGATAATACATTTTTGTATATAGTATGAAACTGTTTTAAGCCTTGCCCTGCATCACAGGAACTATGGTGTCGGAGAGAAATTGTATGTGAAAATTGACAATTAGTAAATCCGGCTTATATATTAAGAATTATTACTGAAGAATAATGATAATAATAATAATTATGATAATAATAATGCGTGATCGGAATTTGTATCTCTGCGTAGGAACAAGATATGCAAGGCTTGATATAGTTTAACGAGAGAAGAATCTTGTAACATGTAATACTAATAATGATAATAATAATAATAATAGTAATAATAATAATAATAATATTCTTATTAATTTTAAAAACATTAAGTTAAATATAAGGAATAAGGTTTGCGTAAGATTTAATATTAAATAATTAGAGAAAAGAAAAGCACGGAAATGGGACGAAAAACGCATGTAAATAATAATAAGCAGCCAGTAAGCGTGACCCTGTCCTGCCAATAGCCAGCACGAGCTGCCTGATATGATAATTTTGAAAGTGCGATTATAAGCGCTGCTACCTGTTTATCGTATATCTTAGTTTTCTTGTTTTTTTTCTTTTTTCTTTTTTATTTCTTTTTTTGTTTTTGTCTTTGTACTCATGCTGTGGAATCAATTGGACATTTATTTAATATTATCTATTATATGTACGTATACCTACACAGCCCAGAGCATCGCAATTTTTATTTTAACTTCAATCTTTCACAGATCTCATTACTAGCTCTATTAAAGCTTAGATCATAGCCAGTTATTAAAAAAAAAACAACATACATTTGTTTTATACGGGGAAACGTAATCATTGATTAATTGAACGTTACAGAAAATAATATGAAACACGTTCGATATACGTAGACTCGGGAAAAAAAAAAAAAAAATAGCAAATAAAATAAAGAAGCTAATTAGAAAAGAAAAAGTTCTAGACAATAATATAAAGTAATCAATATTTTTCTGATAATTATCTCAATTTGGTTACTGCAGTGTTTATCCGTTTATTATTTCTGTATTTTTTAATTTAATTTTTTTTTTTTTTTTGCAAATTTTAATTGCGATTATAGAAAAACATATTTTCGTTTTTCGTTCGTACATACATATAATATATGTATATCTATATTCGAAAGTATATAAATCATGAATGTATAAATCGCTATGAGCTAAGTTTAAGCAAATTATAATGCTATTGGTCAAAAAGCTATACGCAATTATGTAGAAGAAATTTTATTTGTCAAATTCTTCATTATACGATGTATAAAGGCGAACGATGCATTCAAAAGATTATTAGAATTTAAAAGAAAAAAAAAATAAAATAATAAAATACAAATTTAATCATTACTGTATAGGGCATTTCATGGGAATTTACACAGTATGAAACTCGACCGACTTCAATCATTTTTTAATTTTTATATGTCATTAGTATCATTGAATAGAGCATCCTAAAAATTTCATCATGGTTCTGAGTTTAAAATTTCTGGCTTTGAATGCAGTATTTTCATGAATTTTTTCAACCAACTCGGAGCTGTCCTTGGTGAAAATTTCTACTGCTAAAGATTTCTACGAATTTTTAGCGAAATTAAAACACTTCATATAGTTTTTCGTAAAAATTTGTAAATTTTCATTGTTTATCATAAAAAAATTGCATGTCTTTGTAGTTATTTCGAAAATTGCGTTGTTTTTCTGGATCCAACTAAAAAAAAGCTACAATTTCTTATGAAAAACTACAAAAAGTTCAAATTCCTTAAAAATTCGTAGAAACTCGTAGATTTGTTCCAATTTCTACAAAAATTCGTAAAATTTCGTAGAATTATTTTCACCAGGGTGTGGCATACATAATGAAACTTGATATTTTTCACTTGTAAAGCGATAAAAGTGTTCGAAATAATTTGCAACAATACTTGGAAGTACCTATTTCTATTATAAACTGTGGTAAATTACGAAAAATTTGTCGAGTTATTTTTTTTTTTTTACTTGAAGTTAAATTTTTTTTTCCTTTCTTATTTTATAGATTGATAACGTTTCAGATTAAAATTATGAAAAAATTGACAGACGCTCTATTCAATGATACCAATGACATATAAAAATTAGAGAACGATTGAATGCGTTCGGGTTTCATACCGTGTGAATTCCCATGGAATGTCCCGTATATTACATGCAATTAAAAAACGAACGAAAAAAATATTAATATTTCCTATTGAAAAAGTTAATATACTAAATAACGCAGAAGGGATGTAAATACGTGTATGTTATAGCTCGCTGTGACTTCGAGGTCAGTTGGGCATTTATACCTATTATCATACTCGCGCACACGTTAGGTCGGTACAACATTTTTTATTTTACTAACAGAGACGCGTCCGCGGGAAGAAAAAAGGAAGAAAATGAGAAGTGAGAAACAAAAAAAAAAAACAATTTTTAATTAAAAACAATGGAAAAGATTTATTTTCCCTTTTCTCTTTCATTTATCAAGCAAAAAGAAAGAAAATAAAGGAGAAAGAAACTGCAGTGTTAATAGCGCGTTATAATACCGAAACTATAGGTGATAATTTCATTCATAAATAATAAGGTACCTCACATAATAAATACGCATAGTAATAATTGAGAGAAAAAAAAAATAAATAAAAGTGAAAAAAAAAAAATAAATAAATAAATAAAAATATATATATACTTTACAATAGCGAATATGCCTTCAATATGGAAAGTGGCTGGCACAAGATGCACCCAACAATAAAGTTGCTACAGAAATATAATAAATTATATGAATATCATTTTTTTTTTGTTTTTGAGTTTTATGATTAGTCTCGCAGAGCACTATTCATACCTTATTCCAACTACCAATTTCCTTCCTTATTTGTTTACTATTTTTATCATACTTTTATTTATATCTTAATTTAAACTTTAGTTGAGAATAATTCATATTTCAGACATACAAATGAACGGGAAAGTTGACTCGGTGATAACGCAGACAAGGCGTAATTGTGACGTTAGACGAGAGGAAATTTCATCAGCAGATCATTGTCGTTTAATTGTTTGAAAATAAAAAATTTCGATGTTTTTTTTATTTTTTATTTGTTCTAGTTCGATCAAAAGAATGGGCGAAATTTCGATACACTGACTTGAGCACGTGATATACAATTCTTAATTTAGAAAACAAAAAAATCAAATATGGCGGTCATAGCTCAGTCAACGGTCCACCTCGCAACTACAGCCTACGAATTCTATCAGCCACTATTGAAATAAGCAGGAATATAGGCGTTCGTTGTTTCTATAATGATGGCAGAATTGAAAGACCCCCATAATTTCGATCTTGAAAGAGGTTGCGGACAAGAAATAGCCGAAGAAATTTTTTCGCTTCTGACATCACAACGCCATTGTCTGTATACACGTTTTGGAATCGACGGGTCCCACAAGGGCCCCAAATCATTTGATAGCTACTATCTCATGAAGAATATTCCTTCTCAAAATGATAAACGAAAATGTACAGGAATAAGCTAAACGAACATTATTCAAAGATTTCGGGTTAAAATTAATCGAAAATGAACTATAAAAGAATTCTTTTTAAACCCTATGAATGAAAGAATCTTTAAAACATGATTTCACCAATTCGTTCCATTCAGTTACTTCAAAGAATTACCTTGATTAATTATACACTGATCCTATATTTCATGATAATAATTTTGCGTTTATTTTTTTTCAGATTCTTTTCGTTGTTATTGGCCTGTTTTGTTTTGTCTTTTTTTTCAATATCGTTTTATGCACATTAAAATTGATGGAATTATTATAAGCGGTAATACAATTAAGTGGATGACTTGAAAAATTGAAGCAACTTTGTTATGATCGCTATACGTACTCCTGGCGTGTAAATATAATGATCCAGGGGGTTAAATTAGTATATATATATACATATATATTCCTGAATGAATAATATTATATTACGACTTATAAAATAAATGTTACGTAAAAGTTCGTAAACGTATGTATATCGCACTTATATGCTGGAGCCACAATATTTAAATCGGTTGTAATAGTAGTGTATGATGCACGCTGAAGTATCGTTGTTGTTGCTTGAGTATCAGTAGGAATTAGCTACGGTCAAGGTAAAAAGTGATGACCTGTCGTTAGTAACTAAGAGGCCTTAATATATCATGTTTATATATATATATATACATTAATAATTAAATTTAATTAAAATTTAATAAAAATCGTAAACTGATAAATTAGCAACGTTAAAGATGTAGAGCGAGATTTATCAACTATATTGGAGTTGCATTACAACCACATATGTGTCTAAACGCAGCTCCTTGCGAGTAATTTATATAAGTCACAGAACTTCGACAACCAGCAAATCCCATCGGTTTTTCATTTACTTTCATAGTTTTTTTTTTTTTGCCTCCTTTTTTTTGTTTTCACTAAAATTATTCCAAAAACCTATGGTATCACTTTGTCTGAGGATTTTAACCAGCACTGCCACCGTTGTAACTCTTTTATGCAGATTACAGTCAGTTGAAAAATGATCTAAAACAGAATTTTATAGAAAAATAGGGTTCAGATGGTACGGTCTACGACACGGCAGCATCAGTTTAATTTTTTATTTTGTAGTTCATTTGATTTTTTCATTAAAGTAAATTGAATAGCAGAAAACTGAAAAATTTATAAAAGATCAATAGCGTATGATGCCGATTGCCTGTGACAAATTATATAACGATGCACCGATGACTGTAAATATAGAATAAACATACATATATATAAATTAATTCGCGTACCTTGAAAGTAGTTGTAAAATTTTTGGATAGAACTAATAGCTTACGTAAGTATAAATTAATGAGTATTATAAATAGAAGTGCAGACATTGAGACGTTGTAAATTTTGTAATTGTATTTTAATCATTAAAATTAGAAAAAAATTTTAGAAACGAGTGCAGTGTATAGCAATGCTTTTTGTCTTTTCAATCTTCGAGATGTATAATTATACATATATGATATAAATAAATTAAAAATAAATTTAGATACACACAAGTCTTTATAGAAATCGAGAACCGCGTACGACTTTAAATCAAACCATCTAATAATTAAGCTACAGCTCTATGTTTCTTCAACTATCTTAATTGTATCTAATAATCTATATAGTTATACCCTAATTAGCGCCAGATGACTTTTTTCAGCTAAAATATCTCACTAACTATATTAAAATTACGTAATTTCGATTAAGGTGTATTTCTGTCGAACTATAAAGAAAATTTTTACTAAAATTCGATTTTTAAATATTATATCTTTGATTTCGAGAATTTGTAAATTTTAGTTACAAATAACAGATATAAATCATCCTTGTTTCAATTTTCTCTTACGATTAGCTAGATAGAAATACACAATAATATACTCCTGAACTTTTCAAAATAATTGTCATTTTATCGGTGTTTCTCGGTGTTGGTATATATAATTATATAGGTATATACCTATATTTTGTAAATACAACCTGGCGTTTGACATCGACTTTATACGCGAGCCTTAACATCGACATCGATTCAAACACGACAAAATATACAAAAAATAAAATTAATTTTTCGTAACACATGCCCGATTTCTGGGCTTTTTCAGACCTATTAAGCGGCCCTAAAAAAAGTGACCTTCTTTTTGACCGGCTTGAAAAGAGCGGGCAATAATATTTCATTTTTCCCCGCTTTTTGAAAAGTTAGCAAAAACGACTGTATGTGTATATATATTTTTTTCCTGTTATCTACTACCTTACTTTTTCCTGTTGAAAAAAATGCAATCCAATTGTAACATAACTATAAGGTGCCGAGTCAAAAAGAGGTCACCTTAGTGCCGCTTAACCCTAGGAGTACACCATCGGGTCTCACAGACCCGGTCAAATTTTTAAGAGTCTGAAACCGCGAGGCCCTTGATATAATAACTATGGCTTTTACGCGTAAATTCACTTTAGACATTCCCCTACCATTCGCCGCTAGGCAGATACTTTGTCGTCGATTCGCTACTGAATCATACACGTTTGAAAACAGGTACGGGTCTCTCAGACCCAAATGTGTACAAGTCGGTTGAAATTTCAAAGTAATTACATCCTTCTTTTTTCACTGATTCGATTTTAAATAAGATATATTGAATAAATATGAACGATTTCAGTATAGTCTTTTGATATTGAACCTTATTTTTTGATTTATAATGTGTGATTTCAATATAAATGTATTACAGAATACGTATATTCGCTGCTAGGTGCATGTAAATTCGCAGAATAAATTATCACTTCCTATTCAATGTATAAAAAATTCATCCGAAAATATTGGATTTTTACAGTAGACATTCATCAGAACAGGCCAAACATCGATTGTAGCGAAAAACGAAACTCCGAAAGTCGACCTAGTTCACCCCTGGAGGTTTTGTTGATAACGATGAGAAATTATATCACCATATTTTTTTTCTCAAAATTTTGCCTTTGCCCTTTGAGAATCCACGAAGAAAATTAAATTCCGTCAATTAGTTCCGAAGTTATGAATTAAGTAAAAAAAAGTGCAGAACACGCGTTTTTCCTATTGCGCGAAGCATTTCTATCTGCTCAAACAGCTTTTTCAGACAAAATATGAACCGAACACATATTTCGTCTCCACAGGTGCTTTTTTAACAGTATGCTCTTTTATTTGAAAAAAAAAATTATCGTAATAGACGTATTGTCGGGCAAATACATCCCACGAAAGTTGGTCGGGTCTCACGGACCCAGTGTGTACTACTAAGTAGCGAAAAATATGTGTGTACTCCTAGGGTTAAAGGCACAAAAAACGCAGAAATCAATACATGCGTTACAAAAAATATGGTGTGCATCAAGGGCGTAAAGTGGGCCTTTTGACCTCGTGCGGTTGCAGTACGAGTCGAAGGCGAGTGCGTCTGCGAGCCGAAGACGAGTATTTACTGCAAACTCCACACTCGGTCTAAAAAGCCCACTTTACGCCCTTGGTACACAATATACTATTCTATTGCTGATCAAGAACGTATATCTACATCTTGAAAAGAATATCTTCAAAATCCAGGAACAGAATTGACCCAGTTTTTTTTCGCAGACGATTACTTGTGACTTGAGACATCATGATTAGAAATTATTTAACATTCTTTGTGCTGCCATCCATCGCCTGAATTAGATTTGGTCTACTTGATGAAAAGTGTTTTTAGCAGGGTCTTCACAACTTTTCGAAATTTGGATTTAATACCGTAAAATTATGTGTCTTATGAACTTTGAATCATGTCTCAAGATACTGATAATCAGCTGTGGAAAAAATTCAAACATATTTGAATGCTTCTCTACGGTGTAGCAGTAATTTGAAAGAAATTATTTTCAAGCTGTATGTTAACCCCCTTAAACAATATCCATTGTGTATCTCAATTCAAAAGCAGTTCCCGGCTTTAACCATATAGAAAAAAAAATTTCGGACGATTGAAAATTTTGATTTGTTAAAAAAATTAAAAAAATAAACAAAAAAAATGACCTGCTGCTTCCTATTTCCTTTTATCATTAATTCCATATATATACGTGATCAATTTTCAAAAAATCATATTCGTTTTATCGCCGATGTTAGGGCTTCTCGTATATCTAATCGGTGTTTTTTTCAGTTATATTGCTATCCTATCAGGAAAAATTATGAAGAAAGACTCGGGTATTATACTTACTTAACTATAATAATCAGCAATTGTGGTGATTATCTAGGACAGATCAATATATCTGAGTCTTTGGGGAATATATGGCCAGTGTAAGTAACTCGAGTCGCTCACTCCCCTTGTAAACCTGTATAATAATAATAATTATAATAATAATAATAATAATAACAATAATAATATTTACTATTCTTCATTTAATAAATCTTACTAAAACTATAAGTACCCATATATCTGATAACTGTGTAAATAGTAGTGATAATAATAATTATAATAATAATAATAACAATAATAATAATAATAATAATAATAATAATAATAATAATAATAATAATAATAATAATAATGATAATAATAGTAGCGTTATTAATTAATCGATATATATTTAGATAATAGTTTTTTGTGAAGACACTGTAGCTGTTCGACCACAACACATTATACACTACATCGACGTAATATTTGTTTTTAACATTGACAAAATTTCCGACGAAACTTATAAGGTTAAAGTCAATTTTATTATATTAACTCACGGCCAAAGTAATCGTTAGGAGAAAACGCGGGACTTCTGCACTGCAGCTTTTATTAAATATTGAAATTTATTTATATAATTATATACCTACAGTATAATTATCCGTATAAATATTATATATATTCATCATAATTAAAATTGTATTTATAAAATCAGGAAAATTTGGGATCTTCTTTTGCAGAAGGCGACGCGTGAACCTCGTTGTAAATAATAAATTGTAAAATATATAAAATAACACATGTAACTATATATATATTATATACGATTGTATCGAAGCCTATATACTATTGTCTTAAAAGTTTTACCACAGTTTATTCTATCTACTTGTATGTCGGTTCGATTCGATATAGATTTTGTATCACCCTATCTTCGTGTACGATTCTATCTAAGTATAATTGGAAAGAGAGAAGAAAATAAAAAACAAAACGAACAAAATTAAGGCTCTGACGTGAGTTATTCGAGGCAAAATTTTAATTTATAATGATAAGAATAATTATTGTTATTATTATATCATTCGAAATTAATTTTTGACAAGCAACGACGATTTTGATCTTTTATTACAAAAATTTATCTTCGAAAAATTCCTAATTCAAATCAGAGCCTATCATATTTTCCAATTACAGATATTATATCGTGTCTTTAAATTATTCCAAACAATAGTTATTAGGTCAGATTGCAGTAACTGGTAAATTAATTTTTTTTGCAGCGTGTAAACTAATATAAAGGATAAATTGTATCCTCGAATTAAGAAAATCAGTTGAAACCGATTGATCAAACGTTAATCGAATAAAATCGTGTTTTATGTTTAGGAACGTCAAATATTGATTCTTTTTTAACCAAATCGTTCTTAATTACGTTCGACTGAATTTTTTCAACACGGATGTAAATCTATATAGCGATCGACGATATATTTTGAAATTTAACCAATATAAAAGAAATCTATTGAATATTTGTACTTTTTTACAATTGATTGTGTTAATTAATTACTGATTATTGCAACTGGCTGTAGATAACGTGCAACGTGCATATTGACCGATTGCTTCGGGTAGAATCTTTTTTACGACAGATGCGAGCAGGACCACATACAACTGGCGCGACGTTGTATCGACAATATAATTCTATAAGGTTAAATTTTCGAATCTTTAAATCGTAATCTTTCTTCTGTATGAACGAAATACGAAAAATTTCGAATTTAGATCGAACTCAGAAGAACAGAGAAACACATGTGGTCGGTCGTCCGAGGCACGTTTATTATGAATTTAATTTCTAATCGGTGAAATAATTGTCCCTATAGTTCGAAGAATGGTAGAGCTGTTATAGGTATGTGCATGCATATCAGGGTGGTCCTCAATTAGGTCATATTCGAATGTTATCGCTCCCATGGGCTATAATGTCTCCAAATAAATAAAAAATAAGCTCATTGCAGTCCTAAGTATGCCTCCCCAAAGCTGCCGAA
The DNA here is from genome assembly GCA_949628255.1 of Macrophya alboannulata. Classification (NCBI taxonomy): domain Eukaryota; kingdom Metazoa; phylum Arthropoda; class Insecta; order Hymenoptera; family Tenthredinidae; genus Macrophya; species Macrophya alboannulata. Next base: position 10,080,655 of record OX451212.1, on the reverse strand, counting down.
TTTTCACATTCAAATAACATACGATTTTTGCGTTCCGCGGTTAATTTTTTTTCTCTCAATCGCACTTAGGATTGAGCTAGAAAGCTGAACTTTTGGTTAAATTATTTTTTATTTATTTGGAGAAATTCTAGCCCGTGGATACGATTCAATTCAAATATGACCAAATCAGATACCACCCTAATGCATTGTAGAAATCGGGATATAATGAAACATTGAAAATTACCCAAAACTTGAATCAAAATAAAGTACACGAACTCATATTATAAACTAAACAGTCTTGCAGACAGACGTAATTATATATGCAATTACGTACCAGAACATTAAAGACTGGCAATCAAAAGTATTCTAAGAAAAAAAAAATTACAAAAAATTTATGTAGATTACTGATTAGGGACGGGTATGCTTTGGTGGCATGTTTCAGACTGCAAACTGAAGACATGTGGTTTCATCGAATGAATGATATTAGTACTCACTACGGTCGAATATCAAGGAGTTTTTTTTTCAAAGATGATAATTACGACTTTAATTTTCACTTCGGTATTTGTAAGTTTGCTGATGTTTTTTTAAATCAACTTTTTAACGACTTTAATTTCGAGGGCAGGAACTGATAGTGAAATTGATTAAGAACGTAATTGCGAACTGCAACGTGCCACCAAATACTAACACTGTCCTGATTTTGAGCGCAATTATTCTCTTTTTATTAGACGAGTCGTATGTATTAAATATTGATAGATTAATTAATTAATATATAATACTAGTGCGTAGCTAGGTAGGTACCTGCATTTCATTGAATTTATTATGTGCTTGGATATAGCTCTTCAATAAATCGTTATACATGTTTTGATAAATCGTTGATGTTTTAATTACCTAATACTATGTTCGACGGTAAAGGATAATTACGTGCGAAGAACACCGGCTGAAAAATTGAATGACTACCGAATCCGTCTAGTTTTATGGACTCGTACATTGCTTGTAATAAACTCAGCGAGCTATCTAGCCAAGAAGCTTCGTTCTCTCACACCGGGAGCGAAAGAAACAAGAAAAAAATTAAGGTACACTAACATTTGTAGTAAGAAATTTTTGATTAGATTTTTGTTAGTAATTTTAAAAACGAAAAAATCGTTGTTCTCAAAGTTTCAGTAGGGTCTCCCCTTCAATCGGAATGGAGTAAGAAAAGCGCCAACTGAACATTTTTGGAATTCCGAATTAAAACGAAAGGTTGTACTCTACGAATCACAAAAATATTGATATTTAAAATAATATAATATAACGAACCGAAATTCTCAATGATATATTATAACGTTTCCACACAGTGAACAAATCATATCTCCTAAACCATTAGAGTCTGCATCCTGATTAGGGTCCTAAAATTTTCGGCTTTTTTTCATAGAATTCTATAGAAAAAAAAAAAAGAAAAGTGGTCCAAGAAGTGGTCCAATAATCATCAAAATTTCAGTTTTTCTATTTTAAGTCCATTTTTGGCAGCGAAAATGATTTCAAAAAATTCTAAAATACTTTTTTTTTGAGAAGCTGGAATCAAGACGAAACGAAAACTCAAGATAGTAATCAACGAAATTTCTTGGATTTCGTACACAGCCAAATTTCGACTCTCAAGATCTCCGAATCAGGGGGTTGAAAAAATCTAAAAAAATTACAGGTTCCCATTTGAACCAAGAGTGTAGTATGAAAAAAGTTTCGATCAAATCCGCAGGGGTGAGATCTGGAGGGTGGTCGAGTTGAGCTGGAATTCCCCATATATTTAACAATAAAAGAGTTTATATTTTGACATTATCTGTATTGTGATTAACATACTGCGATCATTGTATTTTCTTTCTCTTAATACAAGAAATTTTATTATCAGGACTTGGATATTGTAGTCGTGCAAGTACAGCTTCATGTGTGACCATAATTACCGTATAAGCTGTACTTTCCACTTATAGAACAACGTTCTATAATTTCTTTTAGTTCTTTCACGGTATCGATGATAATCGACTGCAGAATCGGATCTGGTTCATGTTTTATTCTGTATAACTCATTAGGTAAGTCGCAGAGAGGAAGGAGGAATATTTATATCAGTGCATTAAATGAATGTTTATTTTCTCTGGCAAATACACAAGCCGCAATAATAGATCAGAATATACGTAATATGCCTTTCTTGCCAATGCACGTTCGCAGCGAAGACTGAAGTTTATGTGCTGTGTTCTTGTGAATCATCCTTCAGATTATTGCGATAAGGGAATATTGGCTCAACTCTCGAATTATTTCAATGTGGCTCTTCAGTTGGACGAATTTTAGATATGCGAAGCCATATACCATTCTTAGCAACAAGTTCCAAATATTTTGGATCAAGTTCCGGCGGAACTTCTGATTTCTCGCAGAGAGAAACTTTGAAGTTGTCGAGCAGCTTGATAAGTGCCACCTTTACCTGATGCTCGCCAAACCGCAGACCTACAAATGCAAATATTACTCGCTTCTATGTATCAGAAAATACTTCCACATTGAAGGCAAGATAGATTGACCGAATCAGCATGAGCATTGGTGTACCAGGTTTGGTGCGGTAAATCAACTATCAAATCAAGTAAGTGCAAAGCAAATCGATTCCCTTTGTCATAGACCATGATAATTGAGCTTAGTTTTCGACTGTTATCTATATGCATCACCTATGCAATTCCTCGGGCCAGCACCAAAGGGAAGAAACGTGAAAGCCGGTCGCTGGCTTTTGGCTTCATGAGTGAACCTTTGCGGATCGAACTTCTCTGGGTCAGGGTAGTACTCTGGATCATGATGAATAGCATATGTAGGGATATAGCACATCGTTCCGGAGGGCAGCTCTACATCCGTGTCTGGGATACGGTAGGGCTCATTGGACTCTCGAAAAAGTAGTGCAGGCGTAGGGTATTTTCTCAAAGTTTCTGAAAATATTTTCAAGTTTGAAGTCACTGTACCGTACTACAAGCTAGCGAGCATAGATTGGATAGACTTGCACCTTGAACCACCATATCAAGGTACTTCATGTTATTCATGCCATCCCACGTGATTTCTCCATTACCCGCGGCTTTGGTTGCGTGCACTTCTTTGCGAAGGTGATCTTGAATGTCTTCGTCGATCGCCAGCTCGTGGAGGCAAAAGCTGATCAACGTGGAGGTGGTTTCGAAACTACCAAGAAAGAAATCGAAGGCTTGCGCGGCCAGAAGTTTGTCATCAAACTCTGAAAGTGAAAAGTGATGGACTCGCCATTCTGTTATGCAGGTTCACAGGTACGGAATCGATTCAAGGCTTCTACTTACCAACATCGTTTTCACCTAGTGGCTGGCCTGTATTTTTCAGACTTCTCAAAAGGTCTGTGAAGTCGTTCCTCTGTACGTTGTTCTTTTCCCGGTACTCAAAGTTCTGCTTCACGATGTTCACGAAAATATTGGTGGTCTTCTGTGTTTGCAGACTAAGTTTGAGGAGACTGAACAAGTACGGACAAGTTAGTTGCAGCAGTATAGCGATCTTTTGCTGGAGAGTTGGTTCGAATATTTCTTTGCTCAATCTCTTAAAAAGCGAGTTCTCGTCAGCTGTGAGCGAGTTCATCTTCATCCCGAGGGCACACGAGCCGTTCACATCGGTAAGAAACCGGGCGCTCATTTCAGTGACCTCAACGAGCCCCCCAGTGGCTGGCAGGGTTTCCAAGTACTTCTCTAAGTCTTCACCGCAATCCAGCAGGAGGCTGTACATCTTTTTTAGTTTTGCTGGAGTGAATGCGGGCGATAGCTTTGACCTCACCAATTTCCACTTCCTGCCGTTGAGATTAACGAGAGTTGCGGAGAGCGGATCCTTGTCCGGGTTAAAGGGCAGCCCACGCTTACACCACGTCTCAGAGTCCTTTACCAAGATGTGACCGATCAACTCCGGGTCAATGACAAATAAGGTCGGTGAGAAAACGCGCCAGAGTCCGCAGAATCTTTCGCTCTTGAATTCCTTGTAGACATTCAGAAGGAGCTGAGTCATGGGAATCTTGGCTTTTATGTAACCTCCAAAGTTTCCAAAAAGCCAGTGCGGTTTGCTGAATGGAACACCCCGTTTGGACCAAAATGAGAACTGGTTTCGAACATACCAATAAGTCAATGTAAACACACCCACTAGGAGCATCCATATCATCAAAGGAATGATGGACCACATATTGGAGTTCTGATGTATGACTCACTGCTGAAACAGAATTTTTTTAATACGAGCGTGCAAGATAATTTCGATGCTGTTGAAAGCACACGAGGCATTCTTGGTATCAGTTTATAATTGTTGTTAGTGTTCTGCGATGGTTTTTTAGCAGTGGCTTGAATATCATTGATCAGATCAATTGCTTAGCAAGCAAAGGACCTAAGCGCCCCAAACATTCTCTAAAGAATCGAGATACGTCGGAACGTCAATCACAAATGAAAGAGGATAGACAGAGAGACGGGTTTATCCGAGCTCTAAGAGTTCCACCCCTAAATATAAAAGACAAATGCTGCCTGGAAGTGCTCGAGATACCATCGTGATTTTAACCCTGCCAAAGTAAATCTATTGAAACCGATTGATCCGTTGTTATTCGTAATAAATTGTGTTTCGTGTTTTGAAATTTCAAACATAACACAACAAGACTATTGTTCAATTGTTTTTTATTGTAAATTTTTTATTGAAATGCACCAATCTAAAAAACTACTCGTTCTTTATCGTAAATTTCTTAATGAAACTGAATTGTATCGAATATTAAATTGAAACTGATTGAAAACTCAATGGAAATATAATGACTGAACAGTCATTTTTGTGTTGATCATGATCACGATTGGGTTTTAAGTAACACCAGTTAGAACTTGTTGGTGTAAGATAAAAATTTTCTTATCTTTACTAATCCGTGACTGCATCCAAACGCACATCAAAAATGATCAGCATGGTACGCAGGTTTTCCGATCCGGTCTCATTGACATTCGCGGATAATTATGGCTGGTTGGAAAGCTTATTCACAAATAACTGTACTTATTCATTATGCCGTCATAACTAGTCAAAATTATAATTGATTGAATATCAATAAAGAATGTATTGTTTCGAACTATTCTACATTGAAACTTGTATAGTCTGATTGAAATCCTATTGGTAGCAAACTGTCCGAACTATTGAAACGAGTGAAAATTACTCAATGTCATTAAAGTCTAATCCTTCCTAATTACGTTCAATTTGATTTTCTTACCACGGCGTTCCTTCTTGTATTTTCTTCAAAGCACTGCACCCACAGAGAGCGGTGCAACTGCAACGTCTCGGAATGTTGCGTATGTGCTGGATAAGGCGAGAGGGTGATGCCCGTTACAGTCCAAGCATCTATAGTAACTAGAATGTTGTTGTTCAGTACATTGATTGCTAAACGATCTTAAACACGTTTCATTATCCACGTATATGAATATGTATGGGCGGTAGCAAGGAACGAAGAAAAAGGAACAAAGTCTTTGTGTTTATCGCAATTTGTAGGGCCGTAATCTCTGGAAATAGTTGACCGATGTTTGCCATGTTTATCATTCAGAGTCCACACAAGAGAGTCAATTTCCAACTGATTATAACACGTTGCACTTATTTCTTGCTTCCGAAACTACAAATCTTATCTGTATTTAATGCGATGCTTCTGTATCGAGGCCCGCTCTTCGAAGTAATTAGGGAGAGCGATTTTCTTTTTCCAGTCTTGGGGCGGGGGGGTAAATCCCCATTTTCGGGACAATCTCCCAATTGCGTTCGCTGCCATCTAGATTTAAAGGGTTGGTTTTTTTTTCGAATAACTGGCTTATTTTCAACTTTAGAATGAAAATGATATAAACCAAAGCTGTGGGAAATTTAATCCCCCACAAGTTTGGTGATTATCATTTTTACCCTGAGATCGATATTTACAGAATTAGACTGCAAATAGCTGTAAAAAACTGTTATTTTGCATTATCTCGTTTATTACCAAGCTTATCGTGAAATTGGTAAGATACAATCAGCTGGGGAATTTTATTTCCTGCAACCTCGGTTATTACCATTTTTATCCTTGGATCGATATTTTTAGACTTGGACTCAATTCAGGGGTGGAAATTTTTTTACTTTCAGTTATCTCGTTTTTTATTAAATTTATAGTAAAAATGGTAATCAATAATCAGGTTTAAAAGAACTAATCAGATGTTCAAATCCACAGGTAGATTCTACTTGCTGGCATGCCTATTCACGACTAGAGGACACAACCAGAGTTGGAGAAAATCAAATTACCTACCTGGTTGTCCATTATTATTTTTTTGACAAACTTATTAATGAATGAAATAAAAAAATTAAAAAAAATTGCACCCCTATTATGATTGTGACTCTCAAAATATTGATCCTAGGGTAAAAATGGTAACAACCAAAGTTACAGGGAATAAAATTCCCGACTTGATTAGTGATTACCATTCTTATGATAAACTCAATAATAAACGAAATAATTCTAAAAAAAAAAAAAAATCCCACCCCTATTTTAATTCTAACTTTGAGAATATCGATCCTAGGGTAAAAATGGTAATAACCGAAGCTGCAGGAAATAAAATTCCCCACCTGATTGTTCATTACCAATTTTACGATAAACTTGATAATAAACGAGATAATGCAAAATAACAGTTTCTTACCCCTATTTGCAGTCTAACTCTGTAAGTATCGATCTT